>DWFO01003328.1:0-12440 GCA_018246595.1 Mimoniades nurscia nurscia | reverse complement strand
TTATAATTTTTATAAAATCACCACAGGTCTTTTTTAGGTGTAGACAGAGACCATCTGGTACTCAATGATGGATGATATAATACCTAATATCCTAATACAAGATTTCTACAGTAATAAATTATTTAATTATGCCATTAGAACCATACATTATTGTCTTTTTACTTCACCAAAAACTGTTTCAAAAATCATTTTAATAGCCATTCGCAATGTCTAGGTCATTTAGATTTAATATAGACCATGTTGGATACATTACTGAACACAAAAACATTTCAATAAAATATAATCATAGTTTTATTACATAACAACATAATCGTTTTTTTTGCAATTAAAAAATGTCACTTCTAAATACCAAATAATGACTATTTAAAATATTAATTGAACTGATAACATATGACAAAATGATCAGAAAAAAATCTTGAAAGAAGCAATTGATGAGAAAAATGTTTGATGGTAATTAAAAATAATTAATACAACGAAGCTCACATCGGGCAAACATTCGTCACAGTAACAAAAGTCATCCTCATTCTGCTCTTTCTTTTTGTTATTTCTCCACCTTTTCAAGCGCCACCAGTCCTTCAGCCACTGCCACTCCATCACTCGCTATCTAATTACTATCACAATTACAAAAAATCCAATGATAAATAGTGGTCGTGACGGCACAAGTGATTGGCTACAGTTCCTTTACACATGATAACTAAGATAAACTTGACATAAATTAGCACACTACATTACCTCACTTGTCATTGTCACTAACACTGGCTGCTATAAATACTCTCAACTCTAGATATTTATGGCTTGTATAAACAGATGTGCTGTGGTCAGTTGCTTCCCATTATGGGTCGTTAACTACTGCTTCACTCGAGTTACTACCTTATCAGTGTGTTTATATTCTTTATCCGGGAAGTGCAAATTTTCTTTGTTTGTTAACATAATCTACCTGCCAATATTTGTGCTGTACTCAACAAGTAAAATTAAAGTATATGTGCAAGCAACACCAGCAAGAGGAAAATCGTGACATTTATTATTGTAACAGATAATTTACCATAACATTTGCTAGTTGATGAATGTATATTTAAATATGCAAATAAAATGTTTAGCAATGGTTCTAAAAGTTTATAGTAATAATATGAGCAACAAAACAAAGATAATATAAAATCAATGGTCTCCTAGCTATTATTTTGAAGAAAATTGTATTTTAAAATTTGTACTAAATACCTACTAATGAGATCATGGAACATAGGCGATCGATAAAACAAACTGGTAAATAATGTAATTAAAAGGTAATTGTTTCATCAAGCGTCAAAAAACTTACAGGTGATCTTATAGGAACCAAATTCCCGTCTTCGCCGACATAAAATTGTGGATGTGTAGCTTGTCGCAAGCCTTGGTAACCATGTTCCAGCTCAGTGTATGACATTACCTACATAGATTACTAGTTTTATGTTGGACTCGATATCTCCAATATCAGCACTGAGAACATGGATTTCCTACACAAAGTAAAAACAAATGCGTTGTAAAATATAAAAAAAAATATTAAAATATGTATTTTTATTCTTGTCAGTCAAATTTGACAATCCTTGACATTGTACCTTCCTTCTTCCTTATGCCTCTACAAATGACAACATAAAATGTAGATAATAAAAGATGTGTTAGCGAAAAAAATCCATTTGCATAAACGGCATGGTAATAAATGAACACAGCTTCTGTACAAAAATTGCACTTTTATATAAATAAATAAATTACTAAACAAAATATAACACGAGCAGTACGTTCCAATTGTCGATAAAAAATTCTCAATGTGCTTTTACTAATTTTTATAAGAACCGATTGATGCGATTGAAGATGAACCGATTTGTATAAGATTCTCTATAGATAAAACACTAAGTTTTCGAATTGCGTGCTTAGATAACAAGTCCTATTTATGTGTATATAATATGCAAATGCAAAATTTTTAACGTTAACTTTTTCATTTTTTGACACGATTACTTAACGTTTGCTTATTTTGGATACGTTGCGAGATTTTCTAAGTAATTAAAACGTGCATTATATGTATTAAGACGCACTCATCTTATTGTAAGTGTAAATGTACAGTAATGGTTAGGGTTACGTATATAATATCACAGTCGAATACGAGGAGAATTTATCATTTTTAATGAAACATAACCGTAACATCACGTCGTAATCTCCGAAGAGGTAGTCAGAGGAATGCAGTACTGTGCAGTTAATAGAACATAATATATAAAATGTCACTTTGCACAATTTAAATACTGTTAATTAATGTTAATGTGTTATTTTTTTTAAAACACTTGATATTGAGCAAAAATCCTGTATAATACAATTCATAAACAGTGAAATTGTAATTGCAAAAATAATATCTAACATTGACACTTGCAGATTAACGACCGTATCCGTAATACAGTGGTAAGAAATAGTGACGATGACGCTTTGTGCGAAAGATAGTATCGGTTTGTGTAAAAATGAGAACGGGCATGCTCCGTTGGTTCAAAAATGTAGAGAGAATGGCTGATAAAAGAGTGATAAAACAGTATTTGATTCTTCAGTAACAGACGCGCGAGATTACTGGCGGATACAATAATTTAAGCAGAAAATCATCATCATCAAGAAGTACCAAATTCATTCTGTTTCTTCCTTTATGGACAAGACTACATTTTGCTCAGCTTGCCTATTCTATGTATTGTATAATAAATAGCCTTATGGAAAATATTTAGTTTGTTATATTAATATATTTGTGACTGCTGTCACACTGACATAAGGTATCACCTGACATCTGACATGTGTTATCATACTTATCTGTATCATATCGGAACGGAAATATGTTGAAATATAATGTTGATTGTTGAGTTTACCTACACAGCAGACAGCTCATTTTGAAGTTTGAATTATAGTGCATTGTTTTTACCAAAAGATTACGTATAAATAACGTATATTTTATAAACGCTGCATAAGTATTTCAATAATTTTTATTAAAATGGAAAATATAAATATTGACCGAACACAAAGTCATCTTACACCAGACTTATTTTGGCATGCCATTAAAATATTGGTGACCAAACCACATGTCGTCAACAAAAGATTATGGGGTTGTAAGATACTGGGCCGTTACATGTGCAGGGTCTCTAACAAAGCTTCGGAATCATTACTTATGCCTAAGTTGCAACATCCTGAAAACATCAATGAGTTTCTTAGCCAATTTACCGCATGTGTGGACATTGACGTGATTTCAAACGAGGGTGAAGATGGGAATGCCGAATTGATTTTTACCGAACTTCTGCCAAAGAACTATGGTGAAGAACATGCTATTCAACTGATTCTTCTGCAAAAAGTTGAATTAACAGCTACATTTTATGATATAACTTTTGCTGAAAAGAAACAGAATTTATGTCCACATTTTACATACAAATTTTTTCCACAAACTGACACAATTTCTCTAGTTGCTGATGTAGGTAAGAGATTTCTTGTCTGCCTAATTTCGTTAAAGAACTATAGAAACCTTAATGAGGTTCAATTGTTGGTATTTAATGACAACTGAATGTGACTCCTTGACATCACCACAAAACTATAGGTGTCTTTATTAAAGTTGGTTAGTAGCAGTGATTCATCCAAGAGCCTAATAGACAAGGTATTGGACATCTCTTGTGAAAAGTCATCTGTAGCTATCAGCACTATAAACACTTCAAGAAGTTATTAATACTAACAGAAATTGCTTAAAACTTTCAGACAAATCATCAAAGTCCTACAAGTGGTTGACATCAATGGTTTTACCCCAATTGAATAAATGGAGCTTAGAAATATTAAGCAAGACAGAACTCTCCATTAACCAATCCTTGGCATTAGTATCACATGACCAGTATTATACTAAATATAATATTCTCAAAGAGAAATATGGCAAAGAATTGGTTAAGGTAGGCCCTATTGTAATGCCTAATTTATATGTACAAATTATTTTTATCATGAAATCATCACACCAGGCCCTTTAGGGAGTAGACTGAGAGCATTGAGTGTCAAATATCTCTATCTTTACTCTTTATAGGCAGATGGGTAAGAGTCTTGTTATAACATTAAGCTCCTTGAAAAACAATCCATTCTTTTTGCTGTACAAAGGATGCACAGCATTCTCCTTCAGCATTCACTTAATCTCTATCACCACATATTAAACACATTCGCAAAATAATATTCAATTACTGATTTATGCATATATATTGGTAAATAAGTGATACAATATCCCAATAATGATATATCACATCCTGTCAGAACCTTGCTTCATCCATGGATTGGCTTCCTAGCAAATATTTGTAATCTTTTAAATGTCAGTATATTTGTTATAGTGATCCGATTGAAATAACAACACATTAATACTTTTCTGCTTAATTCTCTGTTTGCATATGATTACAGATTTGGCCAGAAAGCACAGATCCATCAAAGTTTGTATATGAAGACATAGCCATAGCAACATACCTGTTGCTTCTCTGGGAAGAAAATCATGATAAATGTGATACAGTCAAACCACAGACATTTGTGGACATGGGCTGCGGAAATGGTCTCCTTGTTTATACTCTGGTTATGGAAGGTCACAATGGATATGGCATTGACGTCAGGAAGAGAAAAATTTGGGATATGTACCCTAAGAATATAAAATTGCTTGTATGTCTGTCTTTTTAAATAATATTTTAATAATATGTTGAAAAAATTTCATCAGCTATGTTTATGTTTCACTAGGTGGTGAGCCCATTACCACACAATGGGCATATATCCAGACTCCCAGCCAGTACTGGAAAATCTAAGTTAGAGAAATTCAGTAGAGTCCAACCCAGGATTTGAATCCAGAACCTCCTGTTTGTAGGTGCCCTTGCAACCAACATGAACATAGGCAGTCAAATATATGATGATACAAGTTTGATTTGTTTCCAGGAAGAAACAATTACTCCTTCCAACATTCACACTTTTACTGAAGTAGACTGGATTATTGGGAACCACTCAGATGAGCTCACCCCATGGATACCTGCTACAGCTGCTAAAAGTTCTTACGAATGCAAATTTTTTCTCCTCCCATGCTGTGCTTATAACTTTGATGGCACTAAATACCAAAGAAAGGACTCATCAAAATCTATATACCTGGAATACTTAGAGTACATTCTAAAGATATCGGATAATTGTGGTTTTCAAACAGAGACAGACAGGTTAAAGATACCCAGTACTAAAAGAATATGCCTTGTTGGACAGAAACGAAATCATGAGCAGGAAGAATTCAATAAATATTGTGAAAGTATAGATGCATTAATCAAATCGTCAGCATGTTCAAATTTAAAAAAACCATTTGTGCATAATTTCATTGAAAATTTCAAAGCTCGAGAACCGATGGAAAGAGTCAGAAATTGTACTCAGGTCGACAAGAATGTTGTAGATTTCATTGTAAAATGTGTCACTGAACATTTACTTCAAGGTTGTAAATTGGACTCTGGGTGGACACAAGGTAGAACTTTAGACATATGTGAAGTTGTTGCATTGCTGTCACCAGACACCTTAAAAGTTTTAAAATCTGAATGTGGTGGACTACAGACCTTATTTAAAAATAATCATCACATATTTAAGGTAAGAGATGGTAAAGTACAACTACAATATCCTAAAAGTATTCAGGATGTAAATATAAGTACTGTTAATAAGACATCCAAATCCACAGTAAAAGTTAAAGTGAAACCATGTTGGTTTTACAGAAATCATCCACAAGGATGTCCTTTAAAAGATGCTGAGTGTAGCTTTGTGCACTAAATTGTATTAAATAAAAGAACACTGAGACACAAAGTATTTACTTTCTTACACAAAGTAAAAGTATGTGTTAATGTTATTTTAGTTATAATAACATTTAATTCTTAAATAAACATATCACCAATTTGAATAATAATTAAAAGAAACCTCAAACCACAATCATGTTTATGTAAACCTGTAACAACATACATTTATATTATTGTATCCTAATTATCACATTTGTATGTTATAAAATGCAAATAAAACAATGAAGACATGTTCAAGAGTCTATCTCAAAGAACTCATTAATTTTGTTTAAATTTCTGTCATCCACCAATTTTGCAATATCGTGCTCTCCCATAAGAGAACACACCATTCTCAAAGTCATCCAAATATTTGATGAACTGACGTCAGTACTGGAAGACTCAGGGTACATGCTACTCGCTTTATACTGCTGATTGAGTGCAGTGAGAAAATGTTCGGCAGCTTCCCTATGCGCCCCAAGGTTCATACACGTAATACCAACATTGTATCTTGCTCTAATAAATCCTGGCTCCAACTGCAATGCCTGCTGGTATGCTTCTACAGCTTCCTCTGACTTGTCACTATTAGCCAAAGTAGCACCTAACCTATTCCAAAGCTTTGCATCTTCATTGGAAACCATCAATGCTGTTTTGAAGCAATCCACGGCTTTGTCATACTCTTGTTTAATATTGAACATAACACCAAGAGCATTTTGAACATCTGGATCAATTATATTGGGATTTAGTTGTGCTGCTCTCAAATAGAGAGATGTTACATGGTTTTCCAATTCATTCAAATGTAAGTTCTTTGGATCTACATCTTGGGGGCATAAATCACTATATTTGGGATTGGCTTTCATCCATTCAATTAAAGATAAATAAGCATATTTAGGCATATTTTCGTTTGTATATGCTGCTGCTAAAGTTAAATATGCTTCTAATTGTCTTGGGTCCAGTTCCAATGATTTCTTCAATGCAGTAATTGCCATAGGGTCTTGTTCATTTTCTGTTTGTGTAGTTCCTAACAAAAACCATGCTTCGGCTAAGTCTGGCTGCTGTTGGGCTGCCGCTTCAAAACATAAAACTGCCCCTGGTACATCACCCATTTTCAATCTCTCCTTACCAATTTCAAGGGCACTTTTATTTTCCAACATTACATTGCCTTCTGTGAAAGTATATTCTTTAGCAATACCATTAGCCGTTTCTGAGCTCCAGTATTCATCCACATTGCTGAGCTTAGCCCACTCATCCTTATATTTTTCAGCCATCTCATCAATAATTTCATCTTTGCTCCTGATTTTCTGTTCTGTAGTTTCTCCCAAATTTAATTCACCAGCACTAATTTTTTTCATAAATGACATAAACTGATTGTAAGCAAGCTCATCATCCTCCTTTACACTATTTACAAATTCTTGTGCCTTTACTTTGACATCACTGTATGTGGCGAGTTCAGATTCATTTATATATTGGATTTGTACAGGAGACAACATTGGCTGCTGTAGTGGTTGTTGATAAGGCCTTTGATAGTTTCCTAATAGATGTGGTGCTAAGAAGGAAGAAGGTGTGGGCATCCACTGAGATGATAAATGAGGAACTAGATTCATTTGCTGACTACTAACCGATGGTTGGGGATTTCTTTGTATATTCCCTTTGTCCACTTCCGGCATATTATTTAATAAGGCATTCATGTTGAAGGTTTGAGGAGCTTGAGTATTTTGAGCCATAAACTCATTAACAAACCTGTCTGCCGGATTAAGTGTCTGAGATATCGATGCATCACGGTTCACGATATTAGAAAGTTGAACGAGGGAATTATTTCCACCGCAGTCACCACCAACGAGCTTATTTAGAGACATTTTGTTTTTTCAACATTCACATAGGTTAAAGTGCAACACGTAACGTCACAGCTTACGCGAGACTGATAACAATGTTACATTCCTTTGCTTATGAGAGATTTAATAATAAAAAGGAAAACAATATGGAATATGATAACAAAAACAGCTTGATCAGCGTAATGTAGTAACAGTTAAAAAAATTGTTCCTTGCTGACAGTTGTCAAAAAAGGTTTAGATTCATAATTTTATTGATAATACACTTTTGACAGTCAATAATTGCTATACATATAACATAAAATTTAATACGCAATTTTAGGTCTCTAATCGCGTTACTCATGATAGTATTTTTTTCGTACAAAATTCAGGGGTATGTTTGTAAGACTAAAGTTATCTTCGTCTCGACGTAGCGAATCAGTCTCGACGTATAATAAAATATAAGCAGCTGATTATTAACAGCTGTCAATTAGTGTCAATTTGAAATAAAATGTTGCGCTGCTGAACGCTTATGGTACATAACTATATTCAAAATTTTAATGTTAGAATGGAACCTATTAAATAGTATTAATATTGTTTACTTAAATTAATCTTTATGTTTTAGAGGATGAAGAAAGCTTGGACTTTGTTGTAATAGAATTACCTAATGTGAGGTTATGTAACTTAAATCACAAGAAGAACTCTGAACTTATAAATTAAAATTGTTGAAAATAGGATACGATATAGATAATGAATAATGATAACAGCAATGTCTCAAGCAAGTGAAGGGTCAAAATCGGAAACTCCAACAGAAAAAAATGCAAGTTACAATCAATCTGAAGCCATGGTACCAGAAGACAGATGGATGGTTAGTATGAAGTGTGTTTTGTCCTAAAATTATTTACTTTCTATGTTATGTGCGATGAGTTTTGATCGATACATTTTCAAAGATATTAAAATCAGAATAATACCCCATAAATTTTTATCATTAATAAAATTGCATCTATGGTCGAGTCTTCGCAAGCGCGACTGCTGGTTGAGGGGAGCTTGATTTTAACATAGAATAATAGTAGTTCAGACTCTGGATTTGTGCCTGATGTGTGGCAATAAGCTCACTATTTATTTCATGTTGGGATGTAAACATAACTGGTAAAACATTGGAGTGTACTACAATCCTCTGCCTACCTCTTTCGCGATTACAGGCGTGATGTTACGTTTTAAATTTAAATTGCCCATATACTTGTACTTATTGTATTTTTACAAATAACATCTGTTGAAACATGTATTTAATTACTTATTTACATGACTGTTGTAAATTATGCTCTGAGAAGTCCACTTGTCGTTTCTAAAATGGGTAAACCATTAGTGGTCAATTTGGACAAACAAACAGACAAGAGCTTTAGCTATTCATGTTAGAGTTTTATTAACATAAATAAATGTATACATATCATGAAATACAATAATGTTATGGAATGTTTAATTCACAAAGAAATACTAATTTTATATATTTCTGTAGATGTACTGTAAAAGTTACAATTACCTTTGTCGAGCATATTTTTAAATACTAATTTACATATATGTAATTGTCAATAGATTCGAGAATGTGAAGTATATGACGATGAGTACAGTGAATGCACTAGTTTTAAAAGCAGATTCCATCAGTATTTTATCTACGGCAAGTCCTTGGATTGTAACCAGTGGAAGAAAGATTATGATAACTGCTGTAAGTGGGAAGATAAAAAGGATATAAAAGCGGCTGTGAGTTACATCTTATGTATATATTTGCTTGTCAGATCCACAATGGTATTCATTTTAAAAACATAATGTCATACATAAAACATAATAGTATAAATCAGATAATTTTGAGTTATTTTTGATAGAAATTGATGTGTAAATTTTACAAACATTTGTCATATCCCATCAAGTACAAATAGTGAAAAGGGTGGGAAATTCTTTGTATGCCAATGTTACTATCAAAAAGAGATGAACTAGGATCAATCAATATAAACATGAATTTAAAATTGCAAGGCACATACAATTAATGCACCCATAAATTAACTTATATTCACTTTTTAAGTTATATGAAGTTCATATATGAATGGAATGTAATGGGAAGTTAGTGAATTTGGTCAAGGACTGAGGTGAAGTAACAAATCCTTAAGGTACATGATTAGTGGAGGTTGAAAGTCACCCTTGTACCAGGTGGCCTGAACTAAACAAGACATACAGCTGGGATACAGCTGGATTTGTAAGGCCTAGGACATTGGGAATGGAGCTGATTAGCGGAAGCCTACATCCAACAGTTGACTTATAAAGGTTGATGGGAGGATGAATGAATGCTTGAAACAATTAGCATTTTCAGTGTCATTATTTTATGAGGATTTAAATTACTACTAATAATGACATGAGTATTCAAATATAAATTTAAATATACTTGTATTATTATTATATTATTATATTATATTATATTATTGTAGGAAGCCTTAATAATGAGTGAGAAAAAGAGAAGGTTGGAAAGACTTAAGGGACATTATCAAAATGACACATGGAAAAAAAGACAGTCACCGCCAGCTAACTGGGACTCACCTCTGCCCGATTGGATGAAGAAGAGGGACGAGAACACATACCTTGCACAAAAAGCAAAAGAGTTGAGGGAAGGAACAATAGAAGAAAATACCAGCTCGTGCACAATAATGTAGTATTATATCAAACTTGTTCATTGTTGCTAAATTTGTAACTTGTGATTTTTACAATACAAGTATAATAAGATGAAAATTGAGAAGGTATTGTTGTGTGATCAGTTGTATGATAAAAATGTGCTGTTGATAATTTTACATTGTAATATAATTAGATTCTAATTATATGTAAATTGAAAGAAAGTGTACTTTTTTTGACTGCTTCGTTGGATGTGTTGGTTGCAAGTGCAACTGCACAACGAGAAGTGCTGCGTTCGATTCCCGGGTTCGGGCACTACTAAATTTTCTAATTTAGATTTTTTAGTAGTGGTTTGGAATCTGGATTTCGGCTTGTTGTATGGCATTAGGCTCACCACCTATTCCATAGTGGGATGTAAACGTAACTGGAGTAACGTGGGAGTGTTAAATATTCCTCTGCCTACCTCTTCGGGGATGACAGGTGTGATGTTACGTTTAAACTTTCTACATTAGACTGTAATCTAGTTTATCTGAGAAAACTTTCAAAAATATTTTCAGAATTTTATGGATAAAGAGCTACAAAAAATCATAGTACATTTAATACACCTTGGAATTTTTAACTATGTAAATTGGTTTAGTAAAATATCAGTCAGTTTTAAAATAAAGAAAAAATTTACTCATATTATAAAAATCTAATAAAATTTAAACATTTATTATCAAAATTGAATCTAAGCAGAATATTTCACCCCAGGGAAACAATTATTTTACAATAATATGTGTTAATAAACATAATATTAAAATAAAGACTAGTACAATATGAAACCTACCAACATTATTAGTTATTATTAATTTTTAACACGTATAATTTGACCTAACAACGAGCAACTTATCGGTATCGGGCCGATAAGACCGTCACAGCGCCTTTAATTGTTCACGAATGTGATAATTTTTATCTGTTTACTTCGAGCTGTTGATTTCTGTGGGCGTATTCTCGGTCAGACTCGGGTGATCTTCGCGCCGATGAGTCGTATCTTGTGTCGCACTGTGCTGTCTCTGCGCTTGAGAGTGCCGATGGCTAAAAACGCATCTACTGCCTTCCTCATCGAGGACCCCAAATATTCCTTCTTAAAGGATTTGGGACTGGAGAACAAGAACGTCGGTGTGTACAACGGGAAGTGGGAAGCCAATGGTCAGGTAATTAAGTAATATTTTATATAAATATCTACCCTTTTTTTTATAAATAACGTGTTTACTAAAAGTAAATTACAAATATGAGAAATAAGGCATGTGGGATAGGACGGACAGCACCATCCGATGATTCCGATGAATACTGAATTATTTTTATGACTTACCTACTCTATTCAGATTGTAAACACTCATATTGAAAGTTGAAGTTTTAACTGAAAATATTATAATTCACGCCAAAAATATGAGAAGGTTGCGTTTTGTAACTATAAATTTAATATACAATTTGAAAATTATACCTTACTTATTATTATTTACCGGCATAAACTCCTTATCACTTTTGCACTCCGCACTTACCTACATACATTCCAATGTAAATAATTATAAACATCTGTGTAAACTACACAATGTTGATGTAACTTTGTTTCTGCGAAAATACCTATATATAAAGTGTTAATGACATTTACAAAGATCAAATTTTAAGCGACACCGAAATATAGTTACATGTAGTATTAGGTATAATTCCTCCATAGCCAGTTAAATTGAGATGATGTTTGTCTCGGTTTTAGATTCCTAGTGTTATGTAATGTATAAAATCTCCACATAAGTTGGTCTCTCTCCCAGGGCAACGGATACCTTTCCCCCCACCAGGTTAACAAAAAAAAGGTAATGCATATTAAAAATGAATTCTCCTCGAGTGGAAACCACTTTATGCGAAATCATGCCCCTGGAGACAAAAAATATTGCAATGTGAAATTAACTCAATTTATTAATGACAACTTTGTTTTAATTACAAATGAAACTGATAAAGCAAATGTTATTTAATATAAAAAATATACAAACTTTGTCAGAAGCGAGTCCAAGGAACTGAATCAAATCATTACCTACGCCCTAGTCTGAATTGAATAAAATGGTCAAAACGGGTTGGACTACCAGTACCATGTTTACGGCTCTAGGTTATCCAGTCCTTTAGCCCGGCGAATGGGAAAGTCATTGCGGAAGTGCAG
>DWFO01003327.1:0-12441 GCA_018246595.1 Mimoniades nurscia nurscia | reverse complement strand
CGTCAATGAGCGGGCTCGCTGCGCGCCGCGGCGCCGTCTCGCCTGGACAGCCAGGGTCGAGCGCGTCAGCGGGTGAGTGCTTTCTCTTTTTTTAAGATAGATTCGAGTTCCTATCTGAAGTCTCTTTTTAAGACGATTGAATTCCACTACATTTATAGTAATAATTTTAGAGTAGATAAACGCGATCGGATGAGATCTTTCTCTTTTTACTTTTTCTCGTTTCCTAAGCTTTTCTCCTGGCGTATCGTTTTCTTCATCTCATCGCTGTGTTTATCTTATTTCTTTTTTAACAACAATTATAAATTCCACGAATGATACCGAAAATTTTGCAGTCCTTGAAACCGTAAAAAAGACGTAAGTGTCGTACTCGTAAAATTTTGTACTATTTATTAAATTGTAAGCTTGAAGAGCTTTGACTAATATTTTATTTGTGCAACCGCCTAATTACACGTGATTTCTGATTTTTTTCATACAATATATAAATGAAATAATAAACCGTATTGAGAAGGAACTCATCCCGCTTGACCCTGACATTGACCGGTTCCGCTCAGATCTCGCGATAATTAAATACAATAAATCGAAATTTAATTTTCAAACCTCAAAAAATTCAGGCGCCGTGCCGATAAAAATAAATAATCTTCAGCAAATGAAAATTTAACTGACTATGGATGAATGGTATTTATTTAAAAACTTACAAAGTGCAAGGTCCATACGCCGTCCATTTTTAGGGTCTCCAAGACTATCCTCAGAATTATCAGAATCTAACGGTAGTGACATGCTTCTTTCCCATCTGAAATTATTCAACGCTGTTTATAGCATGTATTAACTCACCCACTTACAGTTCTTAATCCTTGCTTCATCTATAACGTCGATGCGTCCTCCAGCACGCATTTTACTAAAGAATAACATTTCAAAAATGCATTCTTGTTCATTAGTGAACTACACAAGTATCGCTCGTATGCTACGGGACTCAACTTAGAATGAGAAGGGCAAAGTTTTCCACGCTGGTCAAGTTACAGCTTGGCAAACCTCGCCTCTCGTTGGAAACTTTATGGAGGAATTTAAGTTGTCTTAGTATCCTCACAATTTTTCCTTCACCAATATAGCGAGTGATATGTACATTTTGATCTTGACAATCACATTGCGTTGTAAAGTCACAGTCGCCTACTAAAGTTACCACATTTTATGTTGTATGTACCGCAGCTTATATGGACTGAGGTGATCAAAGACATATGATTCTTTCAATGATGATTTAAGGCGATACTTATGGATCATATGCACTACTCGTATATAAACGTAATAGTTTATAATATGAATTGCGTAGGTATACCCACTTACTTTTATTACTTTTTAAAACTTTGTGTACATATACATAGTATTATATATTTTAGTAATACTATAACACAAACGTTTGATTCTCTTGTGAGTCGTGCTAGTAATTTTAAATAAATTTTACCTAGATGAGGAGTTCCCTTCTGACTTATCTATAGCCGAATTGGATCTGAAAGCATCTGCCATATTTATGCCACTATCGATTGATGGTCTTTTAACCAGGTTGCTTTCTAGACTGCCTGCACGCCCTTTTTGTGATAACCTGAAATATTTTTTTGTAATTATGAAATTAACGAAAATTTAAAAATAAAATCACCGTACATTAAAAAGTGCTTAGAACTGTTTCCGATCTTTGTCCATTATTTAATAATATTCTATTTTTATTGCTTTAATAATTTCCTCTGACTGACGTCAGTTATAAAGGCCTGAAAAATTTGAAAATTTCCAGCACTATCATACCAAATCGTGGTTAGCCCTTTAATTTGTCATTTACTTTTTTCTTTATATATTTTTCTTTTGATTATGCGTCTGATTATAACTATGCGACAAACAATCCAATACACACCCTTGGGGCTTGCGAAAGACACCATCACCAGTGGGCGGGTGGAGGCGATCGAGCAAAGCAGCGAGCCGGTTGTGTCCGACGCGGCGCGCCGCCGCCGCGGCCGCGCGCGCTCCCGCCTCGCGCCGCGTGCCCGCGCTCCAGCGCGCCAGCACCACGGCCGTCTCCTCGTGGCCGGCCGCGCACGCCACCATCTGGAGACGTAAAAAGGAAATTATGTTTTCATTGTTTGTCATCTTTGTTGTATAATTGGCATAGCATATAAGGCTACTCCTGTCATGTAGTCCTTATGTAGTAAAAGGCCAGTTAATTTTGTCTCTTATACACGGTTATCAGATTAGAAATTAAGCAGTATCTGCTGGTGTAGCTTGATTCGCGATAAATTATAAAAATAAATTTCGAAATACATACATACTTGTACATAACCTAACCTAACCTACACGCAGATACGGAATTTATGTTGAAACTGGTCACACAAATTTAATAACAACCAAATCTTAGGAATAACATTTACAAATTACTGGACAAACATCAAGAAATGAGGTATATACGCCTAGAATAACACAGCCAAATATGCATAATTATATTCATCCCTATGGTTCAGTACGGTAGTCTTTACTACTCTTGTTGACATAAATAGGCCGATGTACGTTGAAATCTTACCAAAGGTGTACAATTGTCACTGTCCCTTGCGCCTAAATTGACTTCCTTTTCCAACGCCAAGCTTGCATCGTCCTGCATCCACCTCAGCAAGACTGTGGTAAGTTTCGAATAGCCTAAAGCTGCAGCCAAATGCAAGATAGACGAGTTATCCTCTCCCGGTTCAGTTGTGAAACCTTCTGTAGTTCCTGTAGATCGTGCGCTCATTGATTTGCAAAAGGAGACGAGTCGATCTTCAAATTTTGGATTCGAGTACAGTTGAACATCTTCAATCTGCAATTGGCAAGTAAAAAACTTCATATATTTAGGCAAATATTATAATGTATTAATCATTTAACAGTGAAGAAACACAAAAATTAGTAATTTCATGAGAGTACAAAATGAACTTAGCTAAAACAAGTAACGTTTTTAAAATTAAAGTAATTTTATAAGGTATTTACTAGATAGAGGAATTTAATAAATCTGGTAAATTACGGGCATATTAATAAATATGCCCGTAAACCAGATATGGTTCATATTTTCATGAGTGTCGTATGTATGTATGGTGTATGCTTCCGACTTTGTTAATCTTCATTAATACTACATATTTCAGTTATGTTTTATGTCACTATGTGCTTCTATTTCCTATTTTTTACTTTACAACTTAAAGAGTGTTTTAAATTGGTTGCAGATGAATACGTGGTACTTTGGCTTTTTAAGAATAGTACAATATTTCATGATAAATATCTTACCTGTGTATTTTCATCTATTGGCTCAATTTTAATTTGTAGTCGTCCATGTAATCTTTGAAAGCGTTGTAGTAGTGAAAAACGCCGAAAATCCAGGGAAGGTAATGGTGCAGATGCCGGTGATGATGGGGCAGGAGCTGGGCCAGCTTTGTATTCAAACACCACCGTATCGGATACCACTCGGCCACCGCGAGCCACTTGCAGTGCTGCTAATCCAGCTTCATGGGCTGTAATTTTAAAGTAAACCTTAGCGACTAAAATACTTGAAGCAATATTTCATATTATTTTGAATTTCGGATATTACAGGCGTGGTTATACATTACGTTATTGTATATAAAGACCCTTATAAAAAGCCTCAATCAATGATAGCCTAGTGGTTTGAAATTCGACCTCTCACTCCGGGAGACCGGATTCAAAACCTAGCGCGCAACTCTTAAAAATGTGCGTTTTAAGTTTAAATATCACTTGCTATAACGGTGAAGTAAAACATCGTGAGAAAACCTGCACATCTTAGAATTGATAAAAAAAATTGTTCTCTAAGGCGTGTGAAATCTGCCAACTATGGCCTTAATACTCCCATTTTGAGAGAAGACCCATGTTACAGCAGTGGGACGTTATAAGGGTCGAAAAAATTAAAAAATAAATAAAAACCCTCACCTGGACAATAACAACGTAGAAGGCCATTCTGTACCAGTATAGATGGTACAGGGAAATTATCAAACAGGACTGTATATTGATCTGTAGTATCAGTCCAAGGGCCGGCCACCAAAACTTTCACTCCACCTTCTGGATATGCCCACTCCGGAGAGTAATCAGTGATGCTAAGAGCTCCTTCCGCAGGACAATCCGTTTGCATTTTTTCATTACATTCTTCCGGTGAAGATTTGCCACATAATGCCTGAAAGTGCACAAAAATATTCATACATACTCGTGAACTTATACTGCAGTGTATGAGTTAATAAATCATAAAATAAATAGACGTTTATGTTACTTACTATAGTGTTATTTGATATCGTGTTAGGATCAAGTACTTCCAGTTCTGGAAAATCTCCAAGCATATCAAAAGCATCCAAATTCACAAACACATTGTCATCAACAACATTAGTCGGTGAAGCCACAGCCTCACAACTCTCTATGAAGTCCATCGTATCGATGCCGGACACCATCACATTAGCTGTATCGGACGTTCGTACAACACTTCTGGCCAATTCACACGTTGGCATATTAGCTGATAAAGTTTTTTGTATATCTTCATGGGACAGTTCCAAAGTTTCGTCAAAGAATGCACTAGCAGCTAAATTTCCATCAGTACCTAACAAAACTAATGTATCATCACAGTTTTCCGTCAACACTTTAGTCTCTAACCGCTCCACCAAGTCTGGATACCGCGAAGGAGTCGCTGGCGCACTGGCAATTACATGACTTCGGCTTTTCGGTTCCATCTTAATTTTCCTATCAAATATATTAACATCAATTTTTTCTTCAATTTGTGTTTCTACTTCATAAGTAGTTTCCGAGTTATGAAGGCATGAAGACGACTGAGCGTCTGGAATTTCTCTCTTTAACACGAAGGTCGGCTTGTACTGTTGCCGATACCTGTTGTCTCTTGGTTCCTCGCATATAAATGACGTCACTGATAATGGTGATACTAGTGACGATTGTTGTTGACCACTACTACTTGTTCCATTCAAAATCAAAAGTCCACCACCCCCTTGAATCTGTCCGAGCGATAGCAGCAATGGTGAGGATTGAGTAGTTGTCCTGTGGTCACGGGTGTACTGCCTAGGTGGCTGAGCCATAGGTCGAGGTGATGGCCCAGTAGTAGACGACACATGGTGATCAGAAGCTGGTGCCTTAGCCGCTTGTATACGTCGAAGAGGATGGGCACATGTTCTAGAATCTTGACATGTTGAGTCCGGACAGCCGCATTCTAGTTGCCTAGCTAAAGCCGCAGCTCTCGCTTGTCGTTGCTTCTCCATTAGTTGACCGACGATAGCTTCCACCGTCTCAGCCGTCTGAAACATTTTGCCCTGATATTTCATTTTCGTTAAGACTTTTTCTTAAAGAAACTACATTTTTACAATAAATTGGCATACACACCGATATTTCCAGCTCTCCATTCATATCTTGTTCGTCTTCGCTGAAGACTGAAAAAAAAACGAATTTAACAAAGTTAATAATACAGTACTTTTCATTCAGAGACTTACAGACGACTTAATTTGACCGGCTCGCACCTATTAACTTTAAAAGGTCTCCTGCCAATGTTCTCTGGTCTTATACATCTCCATATATATTTGTGTTATAAGTTTCATTTAATGATTCGCAAAATAAGACAGAGGCCTAACGTACTGTACATAATCGATCGCAAAAACCTTTTACCTAATACCATAAACAAAAATATTCACCCAATTTCCGATCATACACAGCAATGAAATCATTAACGATCATGCTAGTATCATCATAAATGGTCCAACCACAACAATAATCACGGTCGTTAAAATCAAAAACAAATTCGCTGCAATAGCGATCAACATTTATGAGGATGTATCATTAACAGAGCCTAATGATTTTATCTCCCCTCCTTATAAATATTCAGTAGGGGACGAACTTTCCCTGTTGCTTTTTAATTTGCTATGTTTGACATTAATGGTATTACTTTTTCCACTACTAAAGGACTATGTTAGACTGTTAATGTTTTCTCGTTTATATAAAGATAATTTTACTAAAAATTACAATTGCTTGCTATGATTTATAACAGAGTCGTAAATTGCAACACTTGTCAGAGTTAACAGCCGAGCCGAATGA
Source organism: Mimoniades nurscia nurscia (assembly GCA_018246595.1). Lineage (NCBI taxonomy): Eukaryota > Metazoa > Arthropoda > Insecta > Lepidoptera > Hesperiidae > Mimoniades > Mimoniades nurscia. The sequence goes on along the minus strand of DWFO01003327.1, from coordinate 6,354 downwards.
TTACGTCTAATTACTTACCACCAGAATGATTGAAATTGTCTTTAATTAAGTTTCATAAGACCATCATTTGATTCTTTATGAAAAAAGAGTAACATCACGCCTGTAAGCGTAAGCCCCGAAAAGGTGGGCAGAGGAATGTAGAACACTCTCACGTTTCACCAGTTACTTTTAAGTCTCACGATGGAATACGTGGTGAGCCTATTGCCATATACCGGGCATATATCCAGACTCCGAGCCACTACTAAATCTAAATTAGAAAATTTAGTAGTGCCCGACTCGATAATCGAACCCAGGACCTCCCGCCGGCAGTCGCACTTGCAACCAACACGACCAACGAGGCAGTCAAAGTCTTTATGCTTAGATTCTAAATGTTTAGGATAAACACGATACATGAAATATTATGTAATCTATATTTGCATTCTTCTTATAGTGTCTTAAAGTATTTAGTTTAATGTCACGTCCTTATTATAATTTAGGTTAACATAATTTATAGCAATTTATTACAAATATCATCAATTTTATCGCTGTTATTCACTCGTATACACATTCACTCTGACCACGAAACTTTACCCCACACTTTGGAAGGACCTAGAGTAACAGAGAGTAAAGAGCGATAAAATATTCAATTTTGTTATAAAAAAGCTATACATTTCTCTGACATTAAAATAATATTTAAAAAGAAAAAAAAATTAATATATGTTAAACGCAAAATATTTTCTTGTATTGTTCTATACAAGTTTCTGTCGATGCTTGTACAGATATAGAAAAAGGCAATAAATTGAAATGCTTACACATAGGTTTCAGCTGGCTGACTAGTTCATCTTTCGTCCACTCCTTCTTGTCAGCCCACAGCGCGAGGCTCGGCGCCACCGTCGCTAGCTTGTTGTCGTCCGGATACGGCACGTTCAAGTAATGCACCAGGACTATGTCGGGGTTCTGTAATGCAGAATGGCCTTGGTCAGTTGGTTGTTTTGACACACACAATTGAATAACTAGAAAGATATTAGTTATCTTAATTCATTCATCGCCTTTAATTCATTCATCTCCTTTAATTCATTCGTCTCCTTCAGTGTTCAGTCCAGTGCAAGCTCTGATGTTACCCAGCAAGTGTTGCCAGGTTCTATCCATGTCACTGGACACCTTTGGAACTGAGCTTTCTTACACATGGCACAAATTTGATTATACATAGAAGGCGAAGAAACATTCCCCCAGCAGATCAAGTTTCGTTAGACGCCAGTAAAGCTCAACCTGAAATATGTAGCAGTTCAATAACATTAGAATAAAATAATTAATATAGAACAATATAATATAAAATAATAATATCGTTGGGACGACTCTACATCTCTATTAACATAGACTTAAGTTTGGTATAAAACTGCAACCAAGAACTATAATTTAGTGAGAACTTTACACTCATTACGATCTGTATTAACAATGCCTTAAATAAATATGCGGCAATATAACTTCAATGTAACCAAGTACAGGACATTGTTCATTTTATTGACATACACATGAATAACGTTTCAGAAACTAGTATGTATTAGATATAGGGATATACGTCGATATCGTAGTCTATTAAAACCAAGCAAACAAATACAACAATTCTGTATATTTTCCTGCCTAGGGATATATCTTCTTGCAACTTATACAAATATTATTATCTTAATTTTCGCCTGCTTTTATCGAGAGGAAAAAGAAAGTACTTACAAATGTGTAATTTTACATAAATCTGTATTTTTGTGACCAAATATATCATCAAACAAATCAACGGAACTTCTTTATTAAACGAAACTTTCAAGTACAGTAAAGACTTTAGAATTTTGCATACTACTGAAAAATGAATTATATTACAATCTCTTTAATATCTATATTTTCATTTGCCGTAAATTTATGCTTTACGTTCTGTACAAATTTTAATGAACAAGACTCCTAACGAAAACCCCAAATTTACGTTAAAGGAAAATTATCCACTCCTTTTATTTCATTTAAAAGGTTGTTTTGCGTTGATTCCGTAGAATTAGGGTCATTACATACTATCAGTAAGTTATAACTCTTACAATTTTTCAGGTATCTTATAAAGTTAAAATTGTATCCGACCGTGAACTGTATGAGACCGAATGATAATGTGCATCGACCGTCGAGTATCTTTAACTCGATATATCTTAGCCGCTCAGTTACACATGGCATTTGCAGTTGATATACATGCAGAACGTAAATTTTTGGGGTCCATTAAAGCTTTGAGACTGTGTGAAAATACGGTCTAAATAAAAAAATTAATATTTATTATCTGAAGTAAAAATGTCTCGAAATAAAATATGGTTTAAAGGAAGAGGTTTCACTTTTTTCTATAAAACATATAGAATAATTCTTTTATTGAACATAATATTATATTACCATTTCATTTATAAATTTGTAATAAATGTGTAATAAAAAAAAAGTAAATTGATCACTTACGAATACAAGACGATCACATAAAATTAAACATAAACTCAAATAACACCTTGTTCAATTGACGTACAAATTCATTGAGAATTCAATACATGGACAAACTTTAGGAATCAATGTCCATTAAGAAAGATCTCTACTGTTCAGTCGACTCTCGTTTGCGATTCCCCTTAGCGCTAATGTAGTAAGTCAACATTTAGAACAGAATAGTTAACATATTACGTCTGATAAGAAATATTAGCAAATAGGAGTCGGTAATATAGCAATAGATTAAACGAACTAGTTTATTATGTGAAAGCAACGTATTCATAGTTCGCTCTACCTTACAGGATATTATTTATCCAACCTACCTCAGTCCATACGCAGAAGCCATAAAGACTATTTTCACGTGCTGAAAAATATTAAGCGCACTCGCGCACTGTTTAGTGGCGCATGAGAATTTAGTACGGGAAGTCCATTCATTACTATGGAATGTAAAATAACGAGGCGAGCAAAAACTCATAAACCACCCTCAATTGAAAAAGGGTGGAAAAAGTGATGGGCATAAACTGTGCGCAGCATCCGTAACAGCCCCCGGAATCGACTCTCGCGCACTAAAACTCTATACGTACAAAAATAAGTAATACACAATATTTTAATTTTCAACGCGAGAAGCGAATGTAAAACTGAGTGCGCCGTAATAACTGTCCATTTGTCTTCAAAATGGCGGCAATAAACATGGCGGCATTATTTATGTAATGGTCGGTCGGCAGGGTTGCCACTCGGCACGTGTGCTTTATTGTAGATATTGTGGTTTTTCATTAACTCGTTGTTAACGTGATAATTTGTTGTAAATAGTGACAGCGTACCATATTTTTGTTACGTGTTAAAAATGAAAGCGGCTCTTAATGCCCACGTAAAATAAGATCGTAAAATTAACAAAAACTTTTGTGCGAAAATATTTTCGAATGATGTTGTGTGTATGAATTCAAATTTTTATTCTTAAACGAACAGCCATCATGTGGTAGCTATATTATACAGTAACGAACAACCACTAATTCTTTATTATTATGACAAAAAAACTTCAAAGGGAAATTTAAAATAGCTAGAACACGTTCCTACACGATCAATAAAATTGTTTGAACTGTAGCTTAAGCTGGGTCAGTACATACTCGTAAAAGTAAAGAGGAAAGCGTGATTGCATTACTGCTGTTATTTAGGAAGCGACTAAGCTGTACTTAGTTCGAAATATATATAATAGATGAAAAATCGCAAATACCACCACGAAACATTTATAAATTAATATCATATCATTTTGATAAGAATTCCATTTTCGAAATTCCGAGAAAATGGCCAGTCTATTTAACAACGGACATTGTATTTATTCAAAAAAGATTAATCTATGCGACCGGAACGCTATCAATTTAATGACACTCATATCCGTTCATGTAGTTAATCCATTAATTAATAGTCACGTTAATATTATAATGGCCGTTAATCCTGCAGGAGATTATGCGGTGAATATAATATAATGGATTAGGAAGACATTGTCATGATAAAATTTTAGCCGAATGTGTTTGTATATTCAGTGGATTTTCAATAATACAAAGTTTTAAAAATAGATCGTAGATCTAGTCAGATGTTAGGTTTTTGTACCATTTAGGGGTTCTCTTTTTCGAAAGAATTAAAGCTTCCATATAAATAAAAACAACAAACAAAAGTGAAACGGAATGTCAAAATGGTTTTGTCGGTTTTGCGGAATTGTCGAAATGTCAGAATTATGAGTCTATTTTTTTTTGTATTCTTTTGTATACATAGCTACGGCATACACGCCACCGATAATATTTAACAGCAATGAAAGTGATTAATTTTATTAATCATTACTGATAATATCTTTAAAGGATCATTATATTAAATCAGGAAAACTAGGAAATCATTTGTAATAAATTGATGGTATCTTTCTATGTAATATGACTTCATTTTAAGTTCCAAGTGAGCAAATCCACAGGAGACAGCTAGTGTAATACTCTTATGAAGTTCATAAATTTAAAACAGATATATCCGCTTTGTGGGTAGACAGCTTAAGAGATTGCTTTTTGGGCAAGAAGTTTTGGTTAGGAACATCCGGTGATTTTAGAATATTATAATTTTAAAATGCAAATAATACGTTAATGTAAGAGAAAAAAAATCCTTTCATATCATACTTAACCGACAAAACGAAATTTTATTAAATAGTAATGGTAGTAATAAATAAATATACCTACTGAATATATATAGAAGAAATCAACTCTCACTGCAATACTTGAGTGCTGTACGATTGACGTTGCACTTGCTTCCAATCTTAAACCTGAATCGCATTTTAGTCCACGCTACTGGAAGATATGGAATATATTCAATATATATATATTCATATATAGTACACATTCCTGTTGCCATGGATATGTCATACAGCATAGAACTAAGATAGGTTTCTCAAAGTTACCGTGGCTTCACTGGTTCGTAAGGAATTCCAATTCCAAACTAAAAAGCCTGATAATATTATCGAATCGCTCTTTGTTTTTATAAAAAAATTCCATATTCAATTTTATTACCAGCGGATGCGACAACCCTGTGTATTTATTATTTTTATTGCGTCCAAGTCGAAAGTTACTCGGCCCTCAATGAGTTTAAGAACGTCTAGCGTGGAGACAGTAGTTTAAACGAGATTAATGTTAAAAAACAAACAAAAGTAGCTGAACATATTAAACTGGGTGATTCATATGATGATAAGGGTGTATAAAATGGTTATATAATGCTTTATATGGGATTTATGCTGAAGGGAGGGCTAATGAAGGTTAGTATCAACATCGTTAATGCTAACGCCTTTAGACATCGTAGAGGAGTTTATGTTAATTTTAATTAACAAATGGGGCGTCACCCTCTTATACCTAATACGCAATTTATTTATAAACACTCCCTAAAAATCAGCCATAACATTGACATAATACTTCACGTAAGGGTTACTATGGCGCGTAAATAAAAATGAGTTAAAATCATAAGTGCGTGTCTGTGCGCCGCGCATGTAAGCTGTTAATGCATTTCAGAATCACGGCGAAAGTTAAACAAATAGTCGTAATTCAGCTTATGTTTTGTCTAAAAACTCTTATGTACTGTAGATCTGAATAGCACTAAGGCTAAATGAATCTCTATCAAATCTTAGTATTGGCGACTAACGGTTACTCGCAGGCGTGTTATCATTACTATCAACTCAATTAAAAGCTAATCTACCTAGTTGTAGAACGATACACAACAGCAGAAACAAATGGTCTTTCCACCGTCGAATTTTGAACCGACAACAGCACCACGGGCTTAAGAATATGGTCACAAAACGATTCCGAAAATCATCATTCGCTAGCCATAGAAATCGTTCCTCGAGAAACGCTTAGACGGAATCCACCGAAGGAATAATTTAAACTTCGACGCTTCGTTCAAAAGAGTCAATCGAGTGAAAGATTCTGATTGGAACTGAGCTGTAGTTACTCTTATTTTCTTTCCTTTTCTTCATTTGATCTCTCGTAACTTTTTCTCAATTTCAAGTTTCACTGACAAGTCAGCGCTGTAGAAAGTTTAATGTTGTGCTCTGGCTAACATTATATCGATATATTTGTAAATGTTTATGTATTAATACATTAACATAATTTATTTATCTCTTTTCGAGAACTTTCTGCGTATGGTAAGGTGGGTTATTTGGCAAATTAAGACAAGAGTCCCAAAAAGATAAAATGTATGTATAATAATATGTAACACGTAACGTCACGCCTGCGATCCCCTTAGAGGTAGGCAGAGAAATGTAGAACATTCCACGTTTCACCACTTATGTTTACGTCCCACGATGGAATAGGTGGTGAGCCTATTGCCATACACCGGGCACATATCCAGACTCCGAGCCAC
>DWFO01003326.1:0-12442 GCA_018246595.1 Mimoniades nurscia nurscia | reverse complement strand
ATCTCTCCCAGGGTGCCGGGTACCTTATGAAGGTTTCCCCCCCGTAAACAAAAAAAAAGGGCCACTGGAAGATATTACTTTAGAAATACGGAGCATCTTTATACAATTCTCCTTACGTTTCATACCTGCATTTTGTATTTATGTGAGTGTTTGTATGTACATGAAATACACAAGGTGCACTTGTCTGATTCAATATCAAACAATTGTAACCTCTGTTAATAATTTAATACAAGGAGAATCGCTTCACACAATATCGTATTACATTAATTCGTTGTCATAGCAACAGATAGTGTCACCGCGACTACTCTGCATAGTCTACTAGTCGCAGTCTGCATACCGCCTGCACTGGTCGGCTGATTTAACTGCAGTTATTTTACCGCGCCGAGCGTACTTAAATACGACGAACGCTTCATACATTGCCGACATGTTTGTGGCTGCGAAGGTTCTCTTTTTGGCCATCTTCGCTTTGAAGGAATGATATAGTGCCTTTCGACTTTGATAATATGTATTTTCAAATGCATTCTATTCAATCCCCATATCAATATTGTTATAGAGCAGGTAGTTTTTTCATATCATCGCGCAAAGTCTTTTATAGGGTAGGCGAAGAGCACTGAGTGCCGAATGTTTGCATTCTTGCAGACCTAACGTACCCTTCTTTGTCCAGAGCTGTTTATAAACGTTATTTGGCATGTTTTTTCTAATGTTATAACTTTTTAACAAACTAGTGAATGTTATCATTCATTTTATATAGTTTTAATTACTTACAACTAGTAGGTAGATATTGTCATGCCGACAGCATACAATAGTTTTCCTTTAATGCTTATGTATGATTGGAAAATCATGGACGGAGTCTTAGCGCAGGTGGCTCATACATCTGTCTGATAATGAAATCACATTTCTAAGTATTATGACAGAGTACCTGTCTTCATTCTTCTATTACACTAAGGATATATAGTAGATTTCCTTTTTATGTCAACAAATCAGCTTAGGGATTAAGGGCATAACCCTTAGGGGGAGGCCTAAGTGTAACAGTGGACTGCAATGGGTGATAGGGTGTTGATGATGATGATGATCAAGCAATGCTGTGATAAATAGGTGCTAGTATTGTCGCGCTCATGATTATCATATTATGTTCCAGTGTCCGATTTGTATTTTAGTGTGACATTAACCTTAAATTATACTAATATAAACCTTAATATAACCTTAAATTATACTAAGTATAAATACTCCAATGTTAGTTATTTACAATACTTTTATTTTGCCTATGGATAAGACTGGATCAACATTTATTATCATTTTTCAGCGTTGATAATGTAAATTTTAGCCAAAATTGATAGTAGGTATTAAGTACCTACTAAGGAACTAAGTGACTAAGGATTTCCACGAGTACAATGGTCGATTGCTCGATTGCTGCTGTGATAGCAAATGGCTCGGCCTTGTAATGAACAAAGAGTGTCTCGGATGCAAAATATGATTAAATATATACGATTGTACCTTCCCGTACTCGTCACTTACCCGCGCACGCGTCGGAATGTGTGCGTCTAAACAAAAACTACAAATTCCAAATTTAAATTTAAAATTAACCGACACATTGTGACGGCGCGTCCCTGAATACATCAGGCCTCGTCGACACGCCAAAGGACAGACAAACAATAACTTTATTCAGATACTATTGAGATGCAAACGACCGGTAGAAATAAACCTTGAACGTACGAAACGCTGTTTGTTATTCAAATTGCATTACTCGCTAAAATTAAATAAACAATGGCTTTTTTCTCATTTGTTCCGCTCCGAAGGGAATGGCATTCAGGGAGATTAGAAGCTTTTCATACTTGCGACACCACCTTACAAGGTGAGCTTAGTGAGTCGATTCGTTTCATCGTTCTCGCTCAACAGTGCCGATCTGCATAGATAAACAACGCGTGTTAGAAAAGGGTGCGTAAAATGAAGATTTCCCTTCTACACAATGCGGCTTTACAAGCTTTTAGTGTGAAATTGTCCTTAGTGCACGGCGAGATCACGTAAGGTAGCGAGCGACCCTCTCTGCGGCTTTAAATAACTTGCCCGCAACGTAATTCAAAGTTCAATTCTGAATAATGGGTTCCGCGTGGTTTTAAGGGCGGGCGGGGTGGATTGCTCTCCGCGAATTTCTTGAGGTTTATTTTTTTATCCTTCACTAATTTTATGGTATCAAGATTTTATCAGGGGTTATCTCATTGGTTGCTTTATCTTTGATTTCATTGTTTTATCACTGTAAATTATCTCACGTGTATAAAAAGGGTGTGATAGGGCGGGTTGTAAATGTATAGTGATTGTCACCCATCACTCCACTGTTCCATAACGACGTTTAGCAAATTGAACAACAGATTTTAGCAATGTATAATTACACCAGCAATGTACTCTTGCGGGGTAGTCAGAGAGCGTCGTGTACAAATATGTCTATTCATATATACCTCATGTGTTGTTTCTACATTTATCTCTTCATTTTTGCTAGAGGTATCTATCAACTTTCAACATGTTTTATATGTAATTATTATACTGAGAGGCATCATAAGCATCTTGAATCGCGAGTTAATAATTTTGTGCAAACATAAGAGTCTCGCGCTTAGGATAATCGACCCGCAGTCGCACCCCTATAGTCGGCGTCAAAAAATTAAGAAGTAATTTTTCGCACGAATTATCTGGAAATTTTCCAAAGTTTAAATTTAATCTTGAAACTTCACCCGAATATGAATCGTAGTTTCTCCTCACTTCCTTAGATTGCACAACATCTGTCTTCAGCCAACAACTACGCCACTGAGAAACTTGTTAGCTTGTTTAAACTTCACATCTTATCATGTAAATGACAAAGATGGATGCATGCATGCATGTATGTATGCATGCAACGCGGAGTTTGGCATCGTCGGGCAACAGATTTGGTGATTTTGTTTCGTGGTGGCGATATTTTCTTTCCAATTTTATGCGTGAATTGGAATCTAACGCCTACATCGGCAGCCGCACTTGCAACCAACACAACCAACGCGGCAGTCATATACCTCTGTATATTTAAACATCCTATAAATATCGCGCTTGCTATTTCCAAACAGTAATATAAAAGTACCATTGCGCATGTTCTCTTTTCACATCTCTCTTGGTAACACCATCTAGGGGATCTGGCACTCTGCCATAGAGTGATTCACAAAATTAGGGTATCTTTGTCTCTCTAGTTTCGTTTCAATTATGTAACTCCTTATTTTATCTGCGCTATCTGAGATAAATGGAAGAAAATTCTGTATAATATATAATTAAGTATTATAAATAAGCTCCTACAGTTTTAAAAATTCGAGACCATATTTTTTTTATATCACGTATTCAGAAAGTTTGGCATCAAACTTACGTATCACTAAATCCCTTCGAATACCTACGTTATCAGTTTCGTTATCTAACACTTTATCATTTGAGATGAATATGTAGTTAGTTACTCATGTTCGAATCTGGGCATTCGCGGTGGTTGCATATGCGACTGCTAATCCTGCTGGTCCTGGGTTTAAATCACGAATTGAGTACTATTTGGATTTTTCTAACCTAGATTTTCTAGTAGTGGGTCGAAATCTCGATTTGTGCCCGGTGTATGGCAAGAGACCAATAGAGCAGATATCAAAAATGTATCTTTACGCGTTAATTGAGAATCTGATACTGAATTTTTGCAAATGGATCAAACGATATTTGCTTTCGAATTCACTGGTGAGAATATTTTATTATCTATTTTGTCTAATAATTTTTTATCGAGACTCCTTAACAGATAATCTTCATTATGATGTCACTTGTTACATGCGACGCTTAAATTCTTAATGATTGTAATAAGCGATATTCAAATGGATAAACCCTTCCATATTTAATAATATTCTAGTACAGTCAGCAATAACCATGTTACATGTTGTTCCGTATGTGATTGATGTACGCCATCCGTCACTTTTCGGCCCATTCGTCACGAATGTATAACTACATCCATACACCATATTTCGTTCCATATGTTTTATTGTATCGCGCAAACGGAATACACGAAATATTCTCGTGATCCGACACATTGTTCGACGTTTGTAAATCTATTTCTGATTCGCCTTCCGATACATGTGCTTATACAAAAGGATTTTTTACATGTTGACATCGTACAAAGGTAGCAGCTATAAATTTCAAATTACGATCGTCCAAAATTCGTTCCACCACTGAAGACATAATTCTCGTATGAAAATCACCATGACAGTTAATGTATATAACTGTCTACTTCATCCAATATACATACATACATAACTTCACGCCAGGTCCCTTGCAGAGCACATCCAATATGTTCTATATTTTTTTGGTTTCTCTCATATTTTAGTACAATGGATACCATGTCAGAACCAATATATATTATTACGCCCGTGAACTGTCTTTCCTTTTTGTTCGGGTCCTTGTCCAATTTCTATTGAGTGACAATCGCACGATACGGTGCATTTATGGCGACATTGTATGTATGTGTTCCAACAATTCGTATCAAGTTTGTTAATCAAAACCGTAATGTAGCAGGCAAATACTGCTCTTATGTGAAAGCAATTAGGAGCTGAATCGTTTGAAAGTGATATGATAAAAGTAACAGACAGACAGAGTACGGGATATAGGTATGTCATGTTCCGGCTATTGTCTCCCTACGAATCTGGACACGTCCAGTCGCGAGAAAGATAACACATTGTCGAATAAAAGATTTATCCATATAAAGGTAAATACAGAGAAATCTTTTTTAACTACATATTTAGTATCGAGTATAGTATCAATTTGAGTTAATTGTTTCTATTTGAACATTGTAGGACACCAATACATACTCGTAAATACATTTGTCAATGGTTCGAAAAAGTCTGTTTAAGGTAATGCTATGAGTATGAAGCGTTAGAAAATTAATTGTTAAATGTTTTAAACACACTAAGATTTGTTTATATTTGATTTGTATTTAAATCAAATTATCTTCCCTTATTATATAGCTGCGTTAATTTATTTTCAAGTCTTCTACTACTATAACCAACCTCTATTGCCTGTTTTATTCAATATAAACTCATTGTCGTTACACGTTTTCAACTATTGTAACCAACCTAAATTGCTATTGTCGGTTTTACTTAATAATAACTCATTGTCATCATCATCATAGATGAGTATTTTTGTTTCATGTGATTCAGTCCAAGTGACGACAGCTGATGTCCTATTTTTTGAACATTCCTCGTTTGATAATATTTTTTTTAAGATGATGCATTTATTTTATCTTTACTATTCACATATATGTACATTTAAGTATGTATGTAATTTATTCACATGTATTTAAACATTTCGCTTATTATTCTTTAATTTTTTTTAAATATTATTCTTAAGATTTTAAACGCTTTTTGTTTCTGCTTTTTATGAATTCAGCATTTTCTAATTTTCTTTCTCAAATTTTATCTCCTTTCATTTTCGGATTATACATTGTAGGCTCAATCCATGCATCACTTTATATACGATATCAAGCATTTTTTGGTTTCAATCTACTGCCATCTGCCGTGCAAAAGAATCTCCGAGGTCAGTTTCCGCTCGGCCAGACATATTTTAACGATGAACGAATGAGTTTAGTTATCTGTACAGAATAATAATTAGAAAGAAAAAGTTTTGCACTTTTTCTTTCTGACTTAGGCAAAGTAAAAAAATCTCTACGTTACAGATTATATTTATATCAAATAAAACGCATAAATCTTGAGATTATTCAATTACAGTTTTTAAATTACAAACTTTTCAAATACAGGTAACAGTTTTATATTACCCTCCCCATTAGAAATTGATATATTGACATTAATTCATAAGCTGTATGTGTTTGTGTAAATTTATTTGAGTTGGCCCTTCGTTCCATTGAGTTGGTTTGATTATGTGGGTAGGTACGTATGTTTTTTTAATAATTTTGCCATTAAAGCGACATTAGCATCGCAGCGAGCGGATAAGCGTCCTGCCGCACCGTCGCGTCCGAGCGTTTCCTGCGACGCGTGTTGCATGCGAGCGCGCGATATGGCGTTCCACAACATGTTCAACTTTCTGACATTAATGTTGTGAACGGGGATTTTTTTTACAATCTCATTATTTCTCTTCTCTATAAACAAAATTCAGCATAATTTTATTATACGAATTCATTATATATTGCATAAATGCATGGCAAAGTGGAAGGAAGAAACCACGAAAGTGGCCACCGAACCATTGGTTTGGTTTTGTGCGAGTGTTTATGGGGCAGTGCGAGAGTTACAGAAGCGCTCCATCTACATGAAGACAGGGAAGCATGGAAGCAGCTAGACATTCAAAGATGAAGTATACGAGTAGGAAAAATAAATTCACAAAATGTTGATGTAGGCAACACATTACTAACTGGTTGGTTTCTGGTTTGATTAGAATCACGCTGCGACGCAAGCGGCGCCTTTTTAATAGTAAAAAAATTTCAATTAGAGCGTAGCTTAAACTTTTGTATCATAAAATTAGAAAAAAAGTACTGGGCATATTCAAAATTAAATGGTCAATGCGGTCATGTCTAAAGGAAATGACGTCATTGTTACCTATTACAAGCGTGTAAGTGAACGCCTTCAAGGACAAGTTTATCATATTATATTATCGGTTGAAAGTGCGTATCCAAGTTATATTTAAACATAACTTGGCCCACACATGGAGGATATATTAATGAAGATGACATAAAAGTGACGGGTAGGTCTTTGCATAATAAATGCACGGCAATAACAACATGGCCTTATAGGAATTTTATGGGTATCCGTTACCTCGACGGAGTGATTGTGAAATGAGATATCGTGAATAATGATCGTAGATTAATTATATTTAGCACTAAATTTTGTTAATAATCTTTTTGGAACGATTTGGACTTGGAGACTAGTGAAATTTGCGTTCATAATGTATCCTTATATTGATGACTATAGATTGTTTTGAGATAAGATCACATTTTTTGTGTAAAACAAACAATTGTTTTATGTGAAATACATTCTATATTATATAAATGACATTTAATGACACGCTCATTATCGTTATCATTATTATTATCATCATCATAAGCATCAAGATCATTATTATTAACGTTTATTGTTAACGTTTTATTGGTAAACACGGAAATCTTTTCAGAAGAAAAGCGTTCACTCCACAGTTTACTACGCCGGCCGGCCGGCCGCGACGGCCTAGTGCGAGTTGTTAAATTTGACACACCTTTAAGCAACAATCATGTCAACAACAACAAATGATATAAAATAATGAGTGTAATAAATTAATTAAATGAATGGCATTTGATTTTAGTAATCGTAATAAAGATGTTTATTTATTCATTTAAACTTTGCAGCGACTTAAGCTTAGGGTTACAAGGGCGTACTTAATGCCTAATGGCATTCTCTCCCAGTCAACCCTGGGTGATGGATAGAGCATGTTGTATTTGCATACTTCACTCCAATATGTACACCCTTACATGATAATATGTACTTTGCCATTAACGTTGCGTCGTATATGTAACAAATTATTTATCGGTCCAATTTTTACAATTTAACGACCGCTGAGTGATTAAGTTGATATTTTACGATCAGCGAGATTTGATTAGGCAATGTTACTTGAGTGTTCGCAGATTACAAGTGTTCTAATGGTTAAACCAGTTCCAATCGCTATGACATCGTTATAAATAACAAGTTTAAGTGCCACAACAAACACTTAACTTCCAAAATGTCCCATGCATTATTCATTCCCTTTATTTCATTACTTTAAGTATTGATATAATATATTGGTTGAGGTATGGCTGATGTCTTTTGCCATAATTCAAGTTTAGTTCATACCTACTTGAAGAAATTCAATTGATTCAAGGACTTTGATTTGAAATGTGACGAACTTATATAATTAATTTCATATTTACAGCGTCAATATGGATAAAGAGTAGTTATAAAAAAATAAGGACAGCTTGTACATAGGTACATCCGATAAAAATTTAAATTACCTACGTACCAACAAACTATTTATAGCACTCATTATGCGTAAGTCAGTAGCGACAATAATAAAATACGTATAATAATAGAACATATTATGTACCGTATAATTTAAATTGGTCTGATAGCATTGTTGCAGTGATACATACGTGAACGGATCATCGGCATTGATTACGTAGTAGATGCTATCGTTTGATTCATGCACAATATCACTCATTCTTCATCGATAATTCGTAGTAGGTGTTACGCATGACTGATTAGACGTGTAGGGGAATGCGAGGGACGGGGGGGGGGGGATTTTTGCTATGCAAGTGTCGTTGTCTTCTGAGTAGTGAATGAATTGCTTTCGGATGTCGCGGACGTCGTTACGATTATTTAAATAAATCTTAGCAATATCGATCCGGACTATTGTCGTCGACAATCGTTACGCGCTAGGAACGAGTTAGTCACTAGATAGAATCACATGTAAGCGGTAGTCGATCCGCCACTGGTCCCTACACTATCGAATTTGTTAATTGATTAGTGAGATATCGATAAAGTCGAACTGACAATTGGAAATTTAAATCGTGCCAATTTGAATGCCTATTGCAAAAGTGAAGTGTTCGACGAAAATGGTTATGGATTCGGCGCAGCACAACGGGCGATTTTGGCCCCTGTCGCCGCGTCTGTGGCGGCGGAGCAACGAGTACTCTAAGGTTGTGTTTGAGCCGAGAAGACCGCCGACGTCGCCCATCGAGATTAGAAAGAACAAAATCGATCTAACGCCCGACTTGCTTCGATCGAGAAGTTTCATCCAAGAGAGGTTGGATCCGATAGATTTGGACGAGGGGAAAATAATTGAGGATTTCTATCGCGGTTACGATGGGAAGAATAGATGGAGTGTCGATTCCAAGAAGCCGCCGATAAAAGAAACGAAAAAAGTCGAAGATGTTGTTAAGCTGAGGTCGAAAAAGCAAAGACAACCGAGACCGAACAGTTTGCAGCTGCTTCTCTGCCCTTCCAACTCCGGTCACTACAGCAGCAACACCTGGAGATATACGCGAGTTCGATCTAAAAGGTCAGTCTTTTATGCTGTCTATTATTAAACGTAACATCAGGTTTGCAATCCTCAAAAAGGTTGGCAGAGGAGCGTATTACACTTCGACGTTTCACCAGTTACGATTAGGTCTCACTGTGGAATACATGTGAGCGTATTTATTACTTATACGTTTTTTGTTTTATGTAGGTAATTTTTATCTATACTAATGTATATAAATTGATAATTGTATCTGCATTTTGATCAAAATTTATCTTGATTATCATATTACCGGAATAATTAAGTTACTACCAGCAAAATAAGGCGTTTTTCATTTGTGTTGATAATTGTCAATAATAACATTTGTTAATCATGTCCTTGTATTAAACTCACCAGCAATATTAAAAGTTGGTAAAGTTCAATCAATATCATTATTTAAATTTTTCAACATTGTCCTTGTTCGTTGTTTTGTCTTCGGCGTCAGGATAAGTAAAACCCACTGCGACTTACCGCAAATCACAGCATTGTTGTAATATTTATTTTTATCCCATGTAATTAATTGAATACAATCCAGCGTAGCCTCTTTGAGCAATAACAGTATCTCGTTAGGTGGTAAGGTAGCAGGACAGTTTTCAATCTCACAAATCGATATATGTCGCATTTGTTTCTTGTTGACTCGCTACAATTTAACCGCACTTTCCTTTAAACGCTTCGACAACTTGCACAACTGAATCGTGGGCAGCACGTGGGTGTAATGATCTTGACAACACCCTGAGTCCGACTTATCTCACGCCCGGTCCATCGGCTCCGGTGTCGCAACACCTTGACACGGAATCATTGAGGCTGTGCTAAGAAAATACCAGGTAAGATGTGGATTGATCGGCTTTCTACTTTACAGCTTCCGCATCTGTCATGAACACCGAGTTAGGAAGGACGCTACTGTCATAAACGAAATTTATGTCATCCGCATTGAAACGAAGAAATATAAAAGCATATTTTTTTAAGTATTCTATCTAGAGCCATATTTAGGTTATTCTACAAAAGTGGACGCGTTTGGCTTTGAATTTTCTTATAATTAAGGAGATTCATTATCAACAATTTTATTAATCAGTTTGCCTCAATGCATTAACCCATGCGTGGCATATAGTCTTTTAAATGAAAAATATTTTATTTATTTTAAAAACTATGTATGCAAAACAACAATAGACATCGAACAAATGATAAAAATACATATATATTTGCTTTAGTTACATTTTGATACAATGCTATGAACAAATACAATGCAATTTTATGCACTGTGTGGTCATAGTCTGTTGTTATCTTTCACTATAAAACCTTTATAACATCTATTACACTTTCTTTCAACATTTTTATTTACGACCGTGTTTCAGCATTTTAAACTTGTAATGTCTCCTAAGATACTTTATTAAATTGAATCGTTCGACAAAAAAAACTTGGTTTTCAGTAAACGCATAAAGTTAATAACAGGCTCTATTAGATACATATGTATATTTATATTGCACTTATAAAAGTAGCTTAGAAAACTAGCCGTATGTCACGTGTACAGCTTTACTGTAATATTTTGTAACATTAAATTAATATGTAACGCGTTGTTAAACATATTTTGTATGTGGGCTACACCAAAGTTGTACCCCGACACATAATTATCCGCCGATATCGCCCAGCCTCTGCCACCTGCCTTCTTAAGGACATAGACGGCTCAAATTTTATTACAAGTGTGCTCACAGTTAATTGCAGCAATCTAGCCAATGGGTAAGAACATATGGCAGTTTAAAAAGTTGACATATTCCGTACATGATAAAGTACACTACATGCATGTGAGATTACTATTATGGTTTGAAGGTTATTAAACTCACCGAACACATTCCATCTCGGCTTTCAAGGCAGTCTTTCTCTGAATAATTATACATATAGGTATATATATATATATAATTATACATATATATACCTACAACATTGATCGTACGTAATAAATTGTTATTCTTATATTCATTTTTTTATTGTTTGTAAACGAATTTCATTTTAATATTTGATGTTGAAACACGTAGACTTTTGTGCATGAATATGGTGTCCTGCGTGATGTTTACATTGAAATGTTGATTACTAAAATGTTTGTACCGTCTACAACGGTACATCATTGTCGTTCTAAACGCTGCTGACTACAATTGAGGTTGCGCATAGAACCAAAACGTTGGCCAACCGGCCGTGACTGGTAATTTACATAACTCCAGGTTACGGTAGTCGACTTGATTTGCACTTTGACCTTCAATATGTCATAGATGGAAATAAACGTGCGCACGTATAGGCAGTAGCTCCAGCATCAGACTTTGCTTGCTACTAATCTCAAGCACCCATAAGATAAGTCCCATAACTCTAAACCATTACCTTTTGTACACTCGTGTGTCGTGGGTTCGATCCTGATTTAAGACAAATATTGGTTTCATAAGCACAGTTATTTGTCGTATCTGGACTCAATATCATCTATATTTGTTTTGTATGTAAAAATATACTTACTTCATATGCTATCTGTATGTGTGATTTGTCCCAAGACATTATTATAAATATTTAAGTTAATTTCTCTTAAAGTGTACAAAAACGGAAATCAAAAAAGCCCTCGACTAGACCTTGGACGATCGAAACAAACTACTTTCTCTCACCGAATTATCTCAACCGGCTGTGCCCACTTGCATCGATCTCCCTTGTAACTGTCTCTTACTTATTTGGCCATTGCTAGTTCTCTTTGATCGTTTACTTACGAGCGCGATCAGTTGCGGCCGCCGTACGTAATTAGCCTCGCATTAATTAAACTTATTAAAAGTTCATTCCATCTGTGCGTTGTCATGTATCTGCGTCCAATGAAAATCTCGTCTTATTATGCGTTCTTCACACTTTTTGTTACAACCGCTGTATTTGTTTCATCGTCATGGTGTTAAATGGTTTTTTTGAGACTGCCTCGTTGGCCGTGTTGGTTGCAAGTGCGACTGCTGATCAGGAGGTCCTCGGTTCAATTCCCGGGCTGGGCACTATAGAATTTTTCTAATTTAGATTTTCTAGTAGTGGCTCGGTGTCTGAATTGGTTGGTGCCCGTTGTATTGTATGGCAATAGGCTCACCACCTATACCATAGCGGGAGCTAAACGTAACTTGTGAAATCTGATGTTACGTTTGTTTTTTTGATATGTGTATAAAACTAACTGGTTAGTTTTCGCAACATTTAACCATCTATATGTTGTTCAATTGGCTTTAACTCTTTGCCACTATTGTTGTTATTCGAAGTGATGTACAGAAAAGGATAGACCGCAGTCTAAAGTGGCCGCTCAGTGACTTCTGCCAGCAACATTTAATAGAACTGTAATAATAGGACATAGTACCAAGTTACTCAGTGTAAGTTTATAGTAATATATATATATAATATATTA
>DWFO01003325.1:0-12444 GCA_018246595.1 Mimoniades nurscia nurscia | reverse complement strand
GCGTGCTCCGCCGGCAAGTGGGAGTCAGTCTTAATAAGCGGCTTATACACAATAACAGCGTTGCATTCGTCTCTGTAATCGTCTTCATTTTCGACCTTACCGCTGTACGCATACGGCGAGAGCCGCGACTCAGCACTGGACGATGTTGATGCATTACATCTATTTATACACATGATCGCGACTCGCGCTGACAATTTCAACATTTTGGCTACCTATGCGATTTCAGGTGGAATGTAAGCCGCCGCTAATGGCGAACGCAACTGAAATTGGAACGAGACATGTACTGGATCTCGTGGAGAAACACAAACATTCTTATTTTGCACGAACTCGCTCCGAACGGGCGCACACCAGCTTGCCGTTTTTGTAAACTGTTCCCCTTTGCAAGCGACGCCCGTGTGACGTGCTTGAATGCGAAATGATTCTCTTAGCGGCGCAGTGCCAGTTAGGCGCCAAGTTATTGTGCTAGCTAAACTAGAATTATTGCCTAGTATTATTAACTTAACAGCGCTTCGAACTAAACTGTAATGTTTACGTTTCTATTTCAGAACTGTGTAAACTGCGTTTTGTTTTCAGTCGCGTGTAACAGCCCACTTATTAACATAGCGCTGATGATGTCACAATTAAATATTGTAATAAATATTATTATTGATTGCCTCGTCGGTAGTGTATTTTGCAAGCTTAAGTTCTCTAACAGTGGCTCGAAGTCTGGATATGTGCCCGATTTTTGGCAATAAACTCACCACCTGTTTCATAATGGAACGTAAACGTAACGTAACGTGAAACGTCGGAGTGTAATATACTCCTCTGCTTACCTTTTCGAGGATTAATAGTGTGATGTTATGTTTGATATTATTAAAATCTAAAGTTAACCGATCTTGAACATTTAGATCACATACTGACGGGTGGGGGAGTTATAAGTGTCTGAAACTAGCATGCTTATATGAAGAGACTGATGTATCTAGAAGCATGGCAGGTCTGTAAGTGTTTTGTGATGGTGATGATATTAAAACAATTATAATAATAAAATCCGCTAATCAATTGAACTATTTTAAAAAGAAAAGTGAATTTTGATGTTATCACGCGAAATCAGCGGCGTGAGAGGTAAGACGAACAGGGCGGCAGAAGCTGGCGGAGGTGTCTATAATTTATCGACGGCGACACCGCTAATGCAAGACTGAGTGTCGCTGAGTGTCGCTGAGTGATAGCGGCCGCGATACACGCGCTGACGGTAAGTGCGTTCGCTTGTATGGCTGATACCGCTGCCTACACGCGTATGGCCGCCTGGTACCATAATACACGAGTCGCTCATTACTTTTTAGTCCTTTAGGGACTAAACCCCAATAGATCTCGACTATTTTCGATGCCGTTCATTGTAGGGGCCGTAAATTTAAATTCGATGTACCGCCGATTTGAAGTAACATCCAACACGCAATGCAGTGTACATATAGGAAGAGCGAGATTTATGGTTTCCAACAGTTGTTCCTTTAATTTTTGTTTAGAAACATAACCTAATCATGTCCGATAATAGGTAATCTGCTATAATAAGTACGAAATGCATCTTGAAACTGTGGTTAAGCGATCACTTGTTAAACTCTTCATAACTAGGGCTCAAATCCAGAGCAACGCTGTTTAATATCCCACCTGCATCTATTCCGGGCCGTATCAAAAGATTTGCCATTGTCATTTACTTGTGAGCGGACCGTATCCATGGCGTATCTTTTATCATCTCCGCCGGGCTCGAACCCGGAGCAAATCCCTACATCCGGGGATCGGGCCGGGGATCCGGTAATCCCGGTTAATAACGCCTCGCGAACCCCGCAGACATTTGATAATGGCGCATTCTAAAGTTATAATTGCCCGGTTATTATTAACCAGTGATCGCGTTAGGAAACCGTTTGTTAGGATGCAACAAAGTGTTGGTTATCGCGTTATAAATGGGCTAACTAGCCCTTGACTAGCGTATATGATGATTTCCAACGATATAATATGATTACTTGCCAGTTCCTAGTAATTTAAGCCGTATTTCTTCGTCAATTTATATGTGGGTAAAGTATTTTGATGTTTGAAAATCAGCGTCTAGTTATCAAGAGACTCAAGCAAAACATAAAGCTTG
The DNA here is from genome assembly GCA_018246595.1 of Mimoniades nurscia nurscia. Classification (NCBI taxonomy): domain Eukaryota; kingdom Metazoa; phylum Arthropoda; class Insecta; order Lepidoptera; family Hesperiidae; genus Mimoniades; species Mimoniades nurscia. Next base: position 10,331 of record DWFO01003325.1, on the reverse strand, counting down.
ATTTAAAAGTGATAAGAAAAGCAAAGCTGATTTACTATTTACCTATTGGCCTGTCCTCTTGTTTCTAATCTATAATATAAGTGAACGTTTGTTTATTTAGAGTAGAACGAAATGTCTATGTTAGTTAATTTTTTTATCAACAAACATATTCCAATTTTGAAATAATATCCAATACGAACATCCCAAAGCCCAGTGGCATTGCTCGTTTTTGATATTACCATCTACAAAAGGGCATGAAGTTTGGGTAAGGAAATCCCGTAAAATTCACATACAGCCCCATTCGATATCAGGGCTTCAGAGATATAGAGGATTCGGCGGCTAATGATTCCACGACGTTCCCAGCAAATCCTACCAATACGGAGCGTACGGAATACCTGGGAAATGAAGTGAAAAATGGAAATGTTCTTTCGGTCTTAAAATCAGAATATATCGAGCGTAACAAGCAAAAAGTGCACATTGTAAAAGTACCTACATGAAATGCCTCTGGAACAAGTAATATATATAATCACTGCAATATGTAACTTGAACGATGTAATTATTATGGTATATCCGTTGTTTATAGATCACAAAAATACCGATGAACTAATTAGTTTTGCGTTAACACTATGGAATGAAGTAAATTGGACTAATTAGTATTCTCATTTAGAATTACTTATTTGTATTGACTGAAACTCAGTACATAGAAATCGCTTAACCCTGTATATTATACACACCAGGGACAGCTTTTCGAAGCTTTACCGAAGCATTAAACAGGGCGTGTCCGCAAACAGAACAGTTTGCATTTCACTACAATTACGTTTCCAGTGTTTATGAGCTAAATTGTTACTAGAGACGCATTAACTTTTTTATCGCTGCCACCGCTTTGATCTCCGCCCATCTGTTCGGATTTCGTCGTAAGGGCTGACCACACACGACCGTTTACGATTCGTAACGATTTTACAACCAGACAAACAAACACGCGGTTCCTAGCAACGCTGCAACGGTTACCGGAGCGGTTAGCTTCATTATCAAAGGCGAAACCGCCCAATCCCCTCGATTCCAACCGCTACTTGGAAATGCGATTGAGAAAGTACGGCACCGTACTGTGGAATAACTCTTTTTCATTCCCTGAACATGTCATAACACATCGCTCTTAGTTCATTGGGCTACTGAAAAGTTTAACTTGTAACATTTCTCAACAAATGTTGACTTCATCCATATCAATTTATGGCATAATATCGCCCGTTCTTTCCTATAGTATATTTATAATTACTGTTAGGTACTCTTTTGTTTTCTTTTATTTCTTCTCTTTTCGATCTTCCTTGCTTAGGTATTTACAAGGTATCTGTTGATAAATGTGATGAAAGTCCATTGCAGTAATCGAAATGTTTGCATCAAATCATGGTGGTGTGGCAGAGTATATAGTATATATACTATTATTTCTATCATTATCGTATATAAGTATGTCTCGGGGATGTTGCTACATAATTATGGAGGTAATATAGTGTGGTATCTTGCCACACAACATACATACATAGATAGTCTCAAATATTTACTTTTATAATTATATTTCAGTGGATAAATAAAAGTATTATACTGATATGGGCAAAAGCCACGATTACGCGAGACATGACGCCAATATTTTCATTAAACTCGTCGGGAAACGAAGCAACTCAATACAAAGCCGGGTGATTTATACTTGAACTCGGCTGTAATAAAACGAAACTCGGCTGGCGGTTGGACGTGAAATTTTCTATTTGGACGGACAAAGGGCACAATTAAAGGCTATTGTTCGAAGGGCCAGCGCTCTCGGGCCGCGATTAGTTCATTATTATATAATTTTATGGCAACACCGTCTCTGTACAATGCTTGTCATTGGAGCATAGGATACCTGAGCTTTTACGAATCATTTCTGAGCTTTTATGAATCATTTCTGAACTCATTACAGCGACGTAAGGTTAGTGATTGACTGATATTAAATTACCTGAACATAATTTGATTAACCTTTACTTCATAGCGCTGTAAAAGTATTATCTAACGGAGACTGTTAATGATAAGGATTTTTAAACAGCAAAATACAACTAAAGTTAAAGAAACAATTGAGCTTATTGAAAAATAATTTAATCAATAAAAAATCTGAACAGACGAAATTTAAAACATATCCGTAATACCTCCACACCGTGATAGTACTTAAATGACTGCAATCTGTAATGGGATCTAGATAGTCCGCATAATAAATAGATTACAGAGGTGTTAACAAAACTAAACTCTATAGATTAGTGTCTACATATTTACATCGTTAAGACAATAATCCTCAAAGACCTAGATCAAATGATCTCGAAGCAACCAGTTGGAAATGATTGTAAAATTTTGTATAGGTAGATCTATTCTTAACTAACGTACGTCGACACGTACGAATTCAAGGGAAAAGTTTATACAAATAGTAGCGGCTAATGTAGCAGTTAGATAAAGGAGCGCGGTGTTCCTGGAAAGCTGGTACCATCCTTTGATATCTGGCTCCAATAATAAATAATGTTTCTTTGGCGCTTCCGCTGTGTTACGAACAATGTGTGATTCGAACGGAACGCTGGACGAAGTGCATTTGTTCGTCGACTTCTCAAAAATGTAATTATTTATAGTATCCACAGTATGTGTAAAAGAATAAACAAATTCAATGGTCAAGTCCACGTCAATCGTTTAGGCACAAGTAGAAATCTAATGTGCGAGTGTGTGTGATCTAAGTGTGCAAGTGTTTGGCGAAAAGGTTTTATAAAAATACAACATTGCAACGAGAATCATGTGTACAGTTAATCACCGTGTAGCTGATACATAATCAAATCCACAACAATCGTTAGCGAAGTCCGATAGCATCAGAACAGTAAATGAAAAGAATATAAAGAACATAAATAACACTGCATTTAATGATTCCGTACTCATCCTCAATCTCAGTTCACACAGTTTTGCATTGTAACGTCTAATGAATAACAATACGATACGTACGTTCTGTGGTTATAGATATTCATGGTTTTTTTTTGCCTTCAATATGGGCCGTGTGCTCCCATCGGGCGTATCCCCCTCTTTGTTTACACGACCGCTATTTCACAACGCGTTAATTACTTTACGTGGAATACACGAATGTTTGCATAGTATATTATCTCGAGATTAGCTGACGTTACGATGCTCGATGCTGTAAAGATAACCGCCGCCCGACTCCTAGTTTTCATTCCGTAAATGTTTGGTCTTCGTAACACTGGGATCTGATAAGCGTATGTCTCACTTTATGATTGTCATAGGTTATGAAAAAGATCTGGTCCTCGCCTTTGATGTTTGTTATTCGGCTTTAGTGAGCAAATATTGTCAATCTTTTAAACACCGTCGTATTAACTTCTTTCAACACATATGTATTTCTCTATTATTTAATACTTCACTATACACATCGAAATGGTTTTGCAAGCTTTATTGAAATTTCAAATATTTAAATTGCGAACTGAGGGAAATTAATATTCTGTTTAGTTGCATCTAATTTATTATTCCAATTCTTACTTCGTCTGAACCAAGGTTTCGTTATAATAGATGGCCTATGTTTAGTCTCCCTGTGCGGTTGGCTTGTCGAATGGTCCATCAACCAGCAAGCTGTCGGAGCAATTACCAGGCAAGCATGGCGGCTCGGAGCTCGTTTATCCAGCTCTTTGATCTAGAGCCTAATTATTACATCAAGTGTGCAACGCTCATGACGCCCTGGTATTTCTGGTTCGTGTCGCGCTTTGATATATTTTGACGGAGGTCGACTGGCATATGTGGAAACGTTAAATAATTTTGTTAATTGGTATTTGTTTTAATGTTTTACGACGAAAATATTGACAAGATCTAAAACATATGTTCAGTAGTCATCGTCTGATGATATACAAGAATGGAAGATATGAAAAAAATATGATATTTAGGGTCGTACAAAATGTAAAAAATGAAATTATACAAATAAAATTGTCTCACATTATGTGATTCAAAATGAGACAGGAGTTGAAATAAATTATAATACAACAATATAGGAACATTAAAAATTGGCATAGTATTAGATGAATAATTCCTGAAACGAAAGATTGAAACAAGCTTGTCAGGTATGGACTACTAAGTTTGTTTACGTTGCTTCGGGTCAAGATCTACTAAGTTTGATGATGTTAGATTAAATGCTAGTACTATAAAAAGAGAGAGATTGAGACAAATGCAAACAAAAGATAGAAAAAACGAGCGATTTGCAGCAAAAGTACCCAGGGGTGATGATCGCGGCCAGTAAAGCAATGCTAATAAAGACGCGGGCATCGCATGTCGCGGCCAAAACGCTGGGCGGCTCGGCCCCGCCCATCCGGCTTTCAGACGTGCGAACTGAGCCTTTACTGCTTTTTGCGTTTTACGGCCTCTCCAATATTGTTGCACAAATTAGTTTTGTAGACAATCGCGTGAGGATGCGCGGGAACGATCGTGATGGGAGGAAACGGATATTGATGGGTGTGATTCGGAGCCAAAGTTATGTTGAATGAGCATATCTTAACTTTTGGATGTCTCGATACGTGCGTAGTGACTAGGATGGGGTTATGTTTGAAATCAGTCTCCGTGTAGTACGTGATGCAATATGTGAATTTCTATGTTCCTGAGAGACTTTGATGTCCAATGTTCCCACCGATGCTAGTTTTATCCAACAATATAATAGTGGCTAAGAAAGATAAAACACTATTGTTAATTGAATAAAATAACACCAATCTAGCTATCGTAATACCGTGCCATCCACGCAATTTGACCACCAGCGGGCACGAAGGGCGGCCGGGACCATCGGAGCATTCCTCCGGGGCATCTCACAAAATCCGCGTGCCAAGATAAATTGCTGCAAGCGGAGTTAATAGAAGAATAATGAAACAATTACCCGTATTGACGGTTGCGTGCGACCCCACGCCAGTACCGGGGGTGCATAGAAAAAAAGAGGCCCGAAAATAACTCTGATACACACTTCGCGTGCGGCCCACTATTACTGCCCACCCCACTATCCAATTTGGCACATTATCGGCGTTAGCATTGCATAGACAATAATGGGAAGATCGGTTCGTTCGCACCTTTTTTTGTTATTTTAATCTCATTAAAATGTAGTTTTCCCGCTTCGGAACATATGGACGAATTAGAGCCGTCACGCTTGTCGCCTACGTGATCAGTTGGTGTAAATCGATGGCGCGAAACAAAAAAAATGCATTCTTGTTTTTGTTTTTAACCAGCCGCTATAGCAAATTAAAAGGCTACGTAGTTTCTAACCAGCCACTATAGCAAATTAAAAGGCTACGTAGTTCGAAGACTGTAATGTTTAATGCGCAGATAAAGTACCATTAATCAGATAGTGAAAAAATATGGCAAGGCGAAATGATAAAGAGGACCCTGAAATTGTGAAGTGACAATACCATCAGGGCCATACCTATGATAAATTAATAACGGACGATCGTGTCGAAAAATATTTGAAATTCATCTTGTTCACAATGTCTGGAAGATGAGACAACAATATTGATCCTCCTAATCAAGACCAACGACGTAGCGTAGTACGCCCTCCGGCTGGTGGAGTGACGATATACGGGAAAGTGGCTGGCAACGGTTGGATGCAAAGAGCTGAACATCGAGCTCAGTGGCGTGCTATTGGAGAGGCCTATGTTCAGCAGTGGACGGGAGTAGGCTGATGATGACGATGATGATGATCAAGACCAAAGAAGAAATGTGCGTATAGCATTTTGGCGTGATCGCAGTTGCTTACAAATCTTAAAAGTTCCTCTAAGTGTTACATAAAACCATTGGCACCAATATAATTATATGTTTTGGACATTTAAAACAGATAATACAATAGTTTTCTCATAGAGTTATGTATGAGTTATGTCGTAGTTTTTTCGCGTCCAACAACACTCGAGCTGCCTTAAAGATTTGACGTAACATTTTTTCTAATGGAAAGAACCGTCGGTTATCGCGCGTAAGTAAATGTTTTCTATAGCCTATCGTCTCGGAGCTCAGAAGCAACATCCGGCTTTATCTAATCTACGGTCAGTGTTTGTGAAGGCGAGATGAAATTCACTGAGATACGCGAGCGTCAGGACCAGAGGATTTCACTAAAAAAAAATCATAAATGCACACAACAAAACTCTTTATTTTACAAGCGATAAGAACGATAGTTGCATAAGAATACATTGAAAATCAACGGCACAATCTGCGTGATACGGTACGAGTAATTCGGCCATCTTGAATTTCATACCACAATATCGGTGACAGATAAAAAGCTTGGCGCCACATACTTGCGTACATATATAGTGTTATTCTAAAATATGGTGTATTACAAGAATAACTCATGTAATCGATTTTCATTTCAATAAAATATTGTTTGATTAAAACCACATGCCCGTAATACATTTGATTTAATATAAGCATTTTTCATAACTTCTACAATATTTGCTCAACTACTTTACATTCGGAAAGCAATTTTCTTACCACAATATCTCTAAATACATAAATACACTTCACTTAGTGCGTTTGCGAATCATTTCGAAGTGACTCGTGATGAATAGCGATGTGATAAGGTCGTGAAAGACATCGCCACGTACATTATGACGCTAGTATTGTCATTACAGATTACTGTAGCTCGTTTGTCGAACCCATTGACTTTTGAGTGGTTACAAACAAACACCATTGAGGCAAGAACAGGAGACCTCTTGTGCACCCACCCTCAGCAAATAACACTCGCCGTGTTTATTTAGAAAAGTCTAATCTCGTCGAGTGGTTTATCGTCGCATCCGGCACATTCGAATGTTGCTATAACAAAAATTCAAACAAATACAGCTTGTTAGTATTTCTCACGGTGTTGTTACATTTGTTCCGGTAGCGAAAACTTTTTTATACGAGACGCTATGTGAAATAAATGATTAAATACAATTCATTAACCCGACCGTCATTATCTAATTATGGAAACAAACACATAGTTAATGCACGTCGTGGTTGTTTTTTAAGATGATAGCTGAATAGAAGTATGTGTGTATGTGGGCACTAACACAAATCAACTTGTCGCAAGCAAATAAGCGGGTCTAAAAGCCGGTTCCAAAAGAATATTAATTAAAACGCACGGGACGTTTTCACACGACATTCATTAGGAATATCGAATCATTAGTCATCGGATTCTATTTCCAATACTTGAAAGTTTTTCTGTGCTGAGAGGATGCCAAAACCCGTGTCCCACGTTGGCTGGTTGACTGTTAATTAATTTTGTGTGACGCATGTGAAAGCTGGTATGGATACCCCGTTCAAGGGCCTCGGAACAAAAGCTGGTAACACCGACGAACTGTCATCGCTTTGTTCAGGCGTTGGGAAACGCTCTGGTCCGTCACAGATGTCACACTTCCAAAGTTCAAAAGATGAAGTAAGTCCGTTTCAAATTTTCGGATATTAATGATTTTTTTTCCGTAAACGAGCAGCGACATGCAATTTGGAATACCAGTCGTTTTTAAAATATCACTTGTTAATAATAGTTACAAAAATTACATTTGTATATATGACAGTGAGTTATTGAAATAACAGGACACGTTGTTTAAACTAAATCTCAAATGAAACAAAACTAATGAGGTATCTTAAATATAGATGTTTTTTAATGGAATATTATAATTTGTTCTTGAACACACATTTACGTCACAAGCACTTCTCCCAAGAATAACATCTTCGGGATTATCAAATTTATGTAACATATTTCACGCAAATATAACTACTATATCCCGTACACGTATGATTTTACGTGTACACTCAACAAGTGTTTTATAAAAACGGTTGGCTCTTTTAACGTGTAAAGTGCAACTTGTAACTATGAATGTCGACCAGGAGAGTCGTCCGCATCCCCAACCCCAGGTGGAGGATGGACACGCCCGGTGGACCTCCTCCGGTGATCAACGTTCGCGTTGCTAGTGCACAATAATTGCTTTCGCACCTCAACGCTGCGTAATTCGCAAATTTCACAAACGGCCCGTAACTCTCGGCCGCGAGCCGACGGCACAAATTAAATTCACCAACCATTGGTGTATCATAAATAAAACATAAAACATGAGCTGTAAGATACAATTTTGCTAAACTGTTCCCCGCATTAGTATTCTCCGTTCACGTCACAATATTCAAATTGAATTGTGTTCCGTCATCGGAATACGAATAGGAAACGAATCGAGTCGGAATCGATTTAACAAGGTGTTAGTTTCGTCTGTGCGAGCGTCGTTCGCTTTTGTTTAACTGTCATTGATCGCGCGTCTGCTCACTGTCAACATAATGGATTGCGAATATCGAATAATTATCTGGATTTTAATTTATGAAAATAATATGAGACAATCGTACCTATATCCTGGACAATCGCGCTTCGAAATTCGTCACACGAACGCGTTAATGCAAAACTAAATCTTATGAACAACAACTATATTACTTACAAATAAGTTTATTTTAAGCGATTTCAACGATGGAATGAGTGGCTACAATCATTGTACTATGAGTGAGTAACGTAGAAAAGTTTACAACTAGGCTTTAAAAGTACAAATTGGGTGACAGTGGAGGTCCAAGTGAACTAGCGGAGGTCGTCAGTCCGTCAGTGGGTACAGCAGCGAACGTTGCATGTTATTAGTCCGTACGTACGCCCGTCACGCGACGTTCGGGGGGATTTTTACTTGTTTTGCCCACGTGTTGTGTTTCGTCGGCTTTTCACCTACGGCTTCCAACCGGCTTTGAATTGAAAAATGTAATGCTATTGCACGCTCGATGTACTGGAGACACTTGATCTATTAAGGTTTTCCTATGTTCAGCGTGGATTCATCGTGTAAATAGCTTGTTTTGAAATATTTAAACAAGATAGATTAGGAAACGAAACAATGTAAAGTAATGTTTGTATGTACAGAAATTATCTGTTTAATTAAGGGTTTAACTGGTCTCATTATAATCATTAAACATGATCCTAGGGCATCTAGTAAGCTGTAATAAACTGTCTAACCTAACCATTTTCATAAAGTCGTCTACATACCAATAGACCATCTTCAAGACAAAGTTGCTATCTCTAATGGTATATCGTTTTCCAATCAGATCATTCACATTAGCATTGCTCTTAGGCAGCAAGAAAATAATCTACAATTCCACTACAGCATCGAGTATTGACCTACGACACCTTAGACACTGAAAATATCATAAGCACCAGAGTGATTCCAGTATATTATCCGTAAAAATTATAATGGACGATGAGGTTTTAATTAATGGTTAAATGTTTCAAAAAATCCTAAACCGAAAGTAGAAGAAGCATATAGCACTAATTCAAATATAAAAGCAATAAGCGAAGCAAGACGACGACACAAGGCTCCCACACATTGTCTATGGCGTGTACAATGAAGTGTGTGTTTTAACCACTTTTACGTGTGTAACCCTCCGCCGTGAATATTGATGAGGTTAACTTTTTACAAGCCGAGTTCGCGCATTCTGTATGATTTAGTATCACGATAGTATATTATTATATTGATATGACGCCCCGTAACATCGCATCTGATACCAGTATCAATGGTATACGAAACTTTACACGTCAATGATACTTAAATAAAAATTATACTTCACTCTGATGATTTATTTGTGGACCAAGTTAACGTTTGATTTATATGGGTTTGGATGACAATGATTTTTGCAAATGGCGATGCGTAAATTCCGCTTGTGTTATTGTTGTTTGTTTTCCCATGTGGTCTCTTGTAGTTTCATCAACAGTCATGAGGATTTGATTGGTCGTGGATAAGATTGTAACTAAGTATACTGACTACTTTGGCATATCACACTTATGCCGCGTTTGTCTACGCCATGACGAGTGACGACCGCAAAGAAATGTATGTTGTGTCGATAATAATAATTTAACATATAACGAAGTGGTCGGTTTGATTTACATTTTGAGATTATTACAACAACGGAGGCAACGACCTGAGGCCGGCGCCGACTTGTTTTCGTTTCGGACGAGTTTCGTTCGAGTGACGAGTGTGGGAGTGTTGCAACATTCATACGGTGTTTCAAAACTTTTAAAAAAAAGAACTCGAAGTGCCATTGATCTCGACAATCTGAGCGACCAGCTGTTTTATAGCGCATTATTGTCAACAAACGTTTTCGGCTACCAAATACATTGCAAGTTCCTTAGGCATTGTCTATTTTAATGAAATTAACGGAGAATATGAATAATGATTAAAAAGATTCTCTCCAGCTGCAAGCTTCATATCATACATACACATACATACATATCTTCACGCCAGGTCCCTTGCGGGGTAGGCAGAGAGCACACAGTGCCAAATATCTCTATT
>DWFO01003324.1:0-12444 GCA_018246595.1 Mimoniades nurscia nurscia | reverse complement strand
GTCAAGATGAAACTACCACCGCTTCGGAAAATGCTTCGCTATGGAGAAGAAGCGGCGAAAGAAACTTCATACGTGTGCTTCTGCATCTTTTTATAGTAAGCACTTATGTTAAGATATACATAGATTATAATTTTAAGCCTTGGAACTATAGCAACTCAAAATACTCTATACATATAAGGCTACAGGCAGATGCTAGATGTGGCAAGCCGAAGACAGGGCGCGATGGCGCTCTTTGGGGGAGGCCTATGTTCAGCAGTGGACTGAGATAGGCTGATGATGATGATGATGACGATACATATAACAAAACTGTAACTGATCGCTGTCTATACATGGCAAATAGATTCGAAAATCCATAATGGCGGGCTTTCATATACGCAAGACAACCCAAAATAACGTTTTTACATTTTGTCTGTTTGTCTGTATGTTTGTGTACGCTAATCTCAGAAACGGCTTATCCGATTTGAATACAGTTTTCAGGATTATATTGTGATTGGCTTCACTCAATATTTAGTATTTTTTCATTTAAATCTGTTAACAAATAAAGAAATTATGTCAACCACGTAATACGTACCAAGAAAAATAGATGTCCGATCTATTCATATTATCATATTAAAATTAAATAGGGTTTTGCTTAGGCTAATAGGGTAATTTTTATCGAAATCGATATCCTCGCATAAGAAGTCGCGGGCACGTCAATTATAAAAATAAATATGAACATGCAATTTTGTGAGGCAAGCATTTTTACCGTCACGACGACTAAAAATGACCTAATAATTGCGTTTAGAAGCTTATAAATAATATCAATACATGACGTATTTTGTGATAACTCAAGACTTGTAATGTTGTATCACTTAGTAAAATATTTAAGTACACATTTTAATTTTTCAAAATATACGTACACATACTCGTGTACAACCTAATTTTTACGGGTAGGTAAATATTAATTCTAAATTAGCTATAGTTAATTTTAATTAAATCTACTGTACAACAGCTGTAAATAGTTATTGTTTATAACTGTAGCTGCGCAGCTGTTGGTTCGCGGGCTCGCGTGTTGCCTCGTCTCGTCAATGAAGTACTTCGCCTCAGATATGTGAAAAGCTTCCCACGCGGTGTTTGCACCATACGGCCTATTCAATGTAATGAAGTGTACCTACGCTATAGGCAATAGTTTAGCTGTAAACGTGCGTGCCAGGTTTTTGTCTGTTCATCTTGCTGTGTTGTCTGGCCTTGTGCTTTTGTGTGGCTGTGAGCGCACTCGCGGGCTCGATCCCCTTCAGCGATATCAAAAGAGGGCTTGCCGATTATTTGTCTTGCGAATAATATACTCAAATAGAACGACGTCCGCTTTTTTTATTTTCAGCTTTACCTTTCGTGAAGGTTCTGTTCTGACAGTGATCCGCATTATTGGAATGTTTAAACATATAGTATTATTTAGACATATTATGTAGGAGTATTTAAATTTATGAGCAAGCATCAATTTTTAAGTACCGAATCGTTCATTTGACCAACATACAGTTGCACAGGTATATAAAAGTAATAATTAATATGTACCCAAGTGACAGATCTCCTTTGCACTTTACTCGCTGCCAATTTAGCCAATTTCTTTAACCTCGGAGGCGGTACTGGCTTTTTTTCCGGTTCCCCCATTTACAAGCCAGTCACCGACGTCACTTCAGAATTCACATTGTCGCACAGTTGTCTCACACACATGCGAATCTATCCGCAAGTTCGATTTCACTCACTTTGGTTTAAAAAGTCATGAAACGAGCTATATAATTCGAATGTTATCGGTAACATTACGGTTGCAATAATCGATAGTAACCGCTATAATCACACTGCTTATTACACAAACTATGTGAGTTAGCATATTATGTGTACGGTTTGAATTTGGTGTTAATTCGTAACAGACTGCAGCCGAAGTGCCGGACTGATTGTGGCGGGTCAGCGGCGCGCCTGCAGCCTCGACCTTCGCGCGCCGCGGACCAAACACGGCCTCACCGCCGTGCACCACGTGCCGCGTCCCATAAACGAATCAATGATTCAACTTGTAGCTACATCTAAATAGAGCAACCATTACAGCAGGGCTGTCGAGCTCAAGAGGACAATTTTATACATACTCGTATGTACCTACATGATAAGATATAACCGGACAAAGAACTATTTTTAACAAGAATGTTTATTATAATACGTTTCCTCTAATACTTTTAAAACACATCAAGTCTAAGGGTGGAGACATTTGGCACTCGGCACACTCTGTCTACCCCGAAAAGAATCGTGCATAAGGATATAATTTTTAATGAAATAAACGGTAACGGTAGCGGAGCTGTAGTCAGAGAGGACGACGAAACTTCATCTGGTCACAAGAACACAAGAGCAATATTGTAAGAAACATCGGACACAAGCGCGCTCACGCCGGTGCGTACGACATGAATACCAAGAAGGCACTCGGGAGGATCGAGCACGCGATCCTCCTCTTAAACGAAAAGTAAGCTCCAATATACAATTAGGATGCTGTATGCCATACGATAAACTTTCTTAAACATTACTTTCATTACATATTACGTAAAACAGGATTGATGGAAAGATTACAAGACTAATAAGTACATTGATTCCATAACACACAATTGATCAAAGTATTCCTTTAGTATAACAATAATGCACATTCCATTGGTCCGTAAACGCGCGTCAGACGTTTCGGTGTCCTGAAAATATCACTCACTATATCTTTTTCCAATTCTTCGACCTTTTCGGTGCAGGTAAGCTAGCGGAAATGCTGGCGTTTACGGTAACAATTATGCGCGTGTCGAATGGCTAAGTGGACATTTCGTCAAAGGCGTGGACGAGACGCATTCGACTCAAAACAATCTGTGTGCAAAAGAAACGGATTAAATAAATGTAGTTTTAAAAGTAAAGTAGTTCTGCATGTGGGCGTGTCACAGATACTTTGATTTTAGTTTTCGCGGTGAAGTAACCAAACGTTGTTTTTCCGAGAGCATCATTTATAAAGCTGTAGGACAAAAATGTTATACCTAATAAATTTTTAAACGCTTCATCTTTCCCAGCAGTTGCTTAAGGCATTTAGCGACCATCCATGGTCATTCGTTGGATTTCACCAGTAATACTAAAAATCTATGTACAAAAGTTGTTTTCACGCAGTGGCCTTACATTTTACGCTACATTTACTTCGTACGACGGAAATAAGACGAATTTGCAGTAGAATAATGCATGTCTGAATATAGCCCGGTTTGGTTTTGAAACTTAAGTCGTTTCTGTAATACTGCAAATTGATGGAAGTAGACGCGTAATATGACTTTTAAAATAGATGGCTTCACAGTCGCATGGAACACGTAGATAATAGATTCGACGGTAAATAATAATATGGCATCAATTTCACATTACCGTTTGGGACAGCCACAAAACTTCGCATTTGGGCAAGTTTCGTTCAATAAAATTAGCCAAGATCTGTCAGCTATTAACTTGTTTAATGGTTTTAAATTATGTATATTCTATACCCGTCAAAGAGATGCGCCAAATTTTTACGCAAATACATTTTGCGTTGCGCGATACTTTTTTCGCAATTCCCAAGCGTTTGCGCAAAAAAATCTTCCCAACGTACGTGCGTGGACAATGTACTTCTCACATCTTCAATAAAACATTTTAAAACGTGTATCGACTTTCAGATATTTCTTTTCGATAAAAACTTGATAACCGAGTTGAACAGCTCGCCTGAACGCCTACGAGTATATCTGTTCAGGGTTTAGAACCGAGTTTTTATCGAAATCAACTATTATACAATTTGTGTACAATAATTGATTGCTGTCTGCAATCAAACATAAGTGAAAATATCCGTTACAATGAAATTATAGGATAACAATTTTTCGAAATTAATTCGTTATTTGACACGTGATTCAGTGGTAGGTGTTAAGACAGGAGTCACAATGGAAATAGGTTACACAGCACAGCACGTTTTGTAACTGCAACGATCTTGCAATTCACTAGTCGTTCCACAAGCCTATTACCCACTTGGTGCGTGTTATATTTGTAACAGCGTGAGCGCGCCGCACGGTCGGTGCGCGCCGCGCCGCGACTACTACTGAACCCGCCACTGATATGGATACAAGATCACGAGCTGCCAATAAACTTCAGCAACAAACTCCAACTCGGTTTCTTTGCTCCACTGCTGCACTTAAATAACGGAAATAAAAAACGTAACGCCTCGATGGAGCTGGACGCTGGCCTTCAACAGCGCAGCTGATATTGGTCACGAATGTAGGCATTGTGAATTACGACACGATTGTGTATCGTTTCGATATTCGTAACTCATTAGTAGATTGTAGATTCTTTTATCCATTATAGAAGCTTCTGTCTCCACCCATCCACCAAACCCTCATAGTTTTTGATTGTAATCTTGTCTACCTGTAACTTGTAAACCTAAAGTGCAACGTGCAGTAATGTAAGCTTTTTTTAATGTTAGCATTTCAAATATCTTTATGCAAAACGATTACATACATTTTAGATAGCATTTTATTGGTCTTTTAATACCTTGTATGATAAATATGACGTTCGCGAAACAATTGATAACGTATCGATATTGCGTATCAAATTGACAATTGTAGCAACACGAATCTTTTGCAAATCGTCATTGATTGTAATCTCTGAACGTTAATTATCTAATTCATTTGAAACGCACAAGTGTTTCGTACTGTAATTAAGCACGCACGTACAGGCAAATCATTCTAAATTCTGACAAACGTTGTTCATACGAACTTTTACTTTCTTCGTAAACTAAAGGTTAAGTATGTCGATCTATTTTTTCTTTATCTTTTATTAAATTATACTGTACCCAACGCAAATTGATATAAATAGGGAATTTGGTATTCACCTAATATAAAACTTTAATGTCTGTAGTGTGACTTATGAATACAAGTGCAGGTATTATACGTAAGTCCGAGGCGCTCGTGAATGTTGACTAGCAAAAGATGAATACGTCGTCGAGATAAAAAATTTGAGTGCCTTTTGAGACGATGACATAAAATCATAATAATGCTACAGACGAAAACTTCAATAAAGAAGTTGAAGATTAACCCCTTGATGCACATGTTTTTTAAATAAGTACCTAAGTGTTATAGCTTACAATTCCATGTAAAGGATATCAATAAACCGATTGATTTTCTTTGCTTTCACATTGTTATTTTCAATTCTCGATTGCATTTCCGTGTAAAAATTATAGCAGCATAAAGTACAACGCCGCTCGAATTATCTCGAGTGTGCACGTTAAGGAGTTAAACATCCATGACATAAGCTACTCGTCGGTAAACATATAATATTCGGTTCAAAAAACATTTTTAAATATACACTAATGCAGTGTTATGCTCTACGTATGTAATTAATACCTATGTCTCGCTGCACCGAAAAATGTAACGTAAACATACACATATAAGTATTAAGTTTATGATAATTTTCACTTGTTAATGTACAAGTTATATTTTAGCTTTATGAACCCAACGTAAACTCAACAACGCTGAATTGTAATTAAACAATCTATGGGAACCACGCGCCTTACGTAATTGAAAACTTGTCTAGGTGTAAAATAATGTAGGTAATTACAATACTCCGATAATTAACTGACCTTCGATGTAAACTGAACGCAAAACCAGTGTTCATCTCAATTCCCAACATTAATACAATGACTTAAAATACAACTGTTAGACTGGACTTAGTCATGGTTTAATATTCTGGTGATCACTATCATTATCATCATCGACTTCCGTTCCACTGTTGGATACGGGTTGCAGTTTAGAATATGAAGGGTTAAGGGCAGTTAAGGCCTTAACCTGCCACGCCAGAGGAGCCGGCAGACCCAACATGAAAGGCAATCAGTGATCAATATAATTAATTTCATTCAGCCGTACTAAAGATTGATTGAAAAGATTATGCATCTGATTGATTTATTTATCTGTATTTATCTTGCTCATCCAATCCCCTCAGTGTTACACAAGGCATAAATGTAGAAGCGCGGCAGGTCTGTACGGATAGAGATCTTGGGCACTCGGTGCTCTCTGCCTACCCCGTACGAGACCTGGCGTGAAGATATGTATGTATATTTCACAGGGCATTCTGTTGTGATTGTAAAACTTTATTTAAGTAACACTTAGTTCAGACATATTCATGAATATAAAATGTTCACGTCAATTACCGTCTTTAAAACGTATAGTAAGAATATCTAAATCTTATTTTTTCATAGAAACAAAGCGTCCAAAAAAACTTATTTTAATACAAACTAATAAACCAGACACCTATTATAAACGAATTTCATTTCCGAAAGTGGCAAGTAAGATTATAATCTAATAAGTTTGCACGAGGATTGTTTTCTGTACGTGCACAAAATGACATTACCGTTATTTTTTAATTATCGGCTGTTAAATCAAATAAAACTGCGAATAGTTTAGCGTCGGAGTGGCCGTTAACACTCGCTAGTGTTGAATGCACAGGAAGTTGTTTATGCGGAGTTAGCAACAATGGTGTGAGTGGACGGTGCGCCGACTGTTCGTACGCGCGTATGCCAATTGTAGGCTGAAGGCTATAAGTGTATTACTATCCACACTTCCGTACTAAATAATATGCACATGTAACTTCGTTCATCTGTTTGTTCAGTTATCACATTAAAACGGCCAAATAGTTTTTGATGAAATTAAATGTAATTATACTTTGAAGATGCTGACGTTGTTTTGCGTCTTATGTATAAACCTATATAATTTATTGAAGGCCTGGGGTCTTCGACGACTGTCAATCACCGCTCGGAAGCGTAGCAAATTATTGCAGCGCCACTTTCATTTTGTTTAGCGGTTGGTACGAATATTTTACTTGTAAGTTTGCCAACCCTAAATTTTAAAAAGTTAAAAATAAAATCCAAGTTCTGAAAAAGTCTTCCAAAACAAATTCATATGCACTAAAAAGTAAAAAATATTAAGTAGTCAAGTTTTTAGTGCACATTACTTAATTCGTTTTGGAATTGGTTTTTTTTTTAATTTTCTTATTATTTTTTTATTTTTAATTAATCTGAAGTAGGTGCCTACACTAATTAATTTGTCTAAAAATGAGTAGACCTACTAAGCGTGATGCTCATATGAGACAGCGCTATTTAACCACTAAATGCACAGTTTTTTTGAAGTAAGTGTTATAGCTTACGAATACATGTAAATGTTAAATATCAATAAAACGTTTGTTATTTTAGTTCTCGATTGCATAAAGTACAACAAACACCGCTCGGATTATTTTGGCCAGTTTAGCTCGAGTGCACGCTCGAGTTAACTCGAGCGTGCACGTTAAGGGGTTAAATGAAACCAACAAATTCAGTTGCATTGATCGTAATATTCGACTACGACAATTACTTGCCCATATAAGGATAACCTATAAAAGATTCGGCCGAGTATCGTTAATTTGCTTCTAAGAATTGAAGAATACCGTTATTTTGTCATGGATCCCATAATCAGAACCTAGTACCAAATTCTTAACAGACTACCTGTGAAGTATACCCTTTCCAATAAAGAGAGAATCATCAAAATCGGACTATTTTGAAGATGAACGGGCATTCTGTTAAAAAACTCCTAAAGGCTTTTTAATGTTTCAGTGCGTAAAGCGGCGGAACGACCTTCGGTGATCTTGTTTTTTTTTAGAAATCCACAACATTCGCGGCAATTTCCCGCAAGCGCGTCGCTAGCAGCTAAACATAGAAGATTAATTCACACAGTCAGTTCACCTAGTTTCTGACGTTGGGTAGGCTGAAATCTGTAATAGCTTATAATAAAAAAAAATCTATGTAGTTTACAATACACAACACATAATTATGTTATTGTAACTGTTCGTGTATCACGAATTACTTTTACATTTCTACGTAATTGAATCTGTGTCATATAACGGCAAAATATTCTACGTCACGTCCACGTGCAGTGGCAGCGCTAGGTAAGACTAAAGTCCCTGGTGCAAACAACGCCATAGGGCATACGCCGCATACACTCTTAACCTCCATTATCCACGATGACGGCCACCACGACTAAGACACGATCGAAGACGCGCTAAATCGCAATCTTAATTGTACATCCGAACATTCCGTAAACCTTCTGCCACCCCTGCGAACGACTGTAGCGCCCACAAGCGGTACATGATACCCTACTTTAAAATATACCGTAGAAAGATGAATGTAAAAAACGAAATTGTCATTCCTAAAACCGTAATCCGTAATACGAGATGTCATACAAACGAAATTGAATTTGTTACACTACGATCCAATTAAGACATTCCAAAATGTTCTAATCCATCATTATACATGAATGTAATGACATCTAAATAAAGTATATTTCTTTACACATTAGTAACAAATGACGTTATCAGTAACGTTATCTCCACACCTGTGGTCACTCGCTAGCTGGGCCTGGCGTGGTCGGAATGCGAGAAGCCTTGAGCTGCGGCTGGTTATCGCTCATCGCGTTTAGTGCGGCTAGTATGGCTATTGGCTTCATGCATCTAAACGTCCCGCATACCGCATACATGTTGCATTGTACGCCGACTAGGTGCTACTCGTGTGTATAACTGACTACTCCATAAATACATATACAAATAGTGTGGTCCACCGAATGATGATAAAATCCTAGCATATTTTAATAAGTAGTGTACCTAAGTGTCATGCGACGCGTGTTCGCGCTAGTCAGTAATGTACGATATAGCAAGGTATTGCCTACACATATTTAACAGAATTATAGACATTTAGTTCCTAAGTGCCTTGTTGGTCGTGTTGGTTGCAAGTGCAACTGTCATATACGATATATTCATAAGTTTTTTTTACCGATATTTAATTAGGTAATAAAAGTAGCCTCTTCTCTTAAATTTAATTAAAAAGGGTAAGTAGAGAGAGAGACGAGTGGGAAATATCTTAATCATTACAGATCTGACGTACTTACTTTACACTAATTGCTCTCTGTGCACACTCCCCGATTTGGGAGACTTCTGATTCAGCCGTCAGCCACTATCTACACAATACAAAGCATTAAGAATGTAGGTTTTTGCAATAACTGCAGCTAAGGTCTCTAAATATCACTCGCATCTCCCTATCTTTCACTACTTTACCGTTGGTATTCAAGCCAAGTTTCGATTACAGCCATTATGGCTGAAGGCTGTCCCGCGCGAAATTATTAGTAAAGCGGAGACGGTGCGACATCGCCGACAATAGCACCGGGCACGTTAATGAGGCATTTACTTTCGAATACTTTCGGACCGCAATAGGTTCGAGAAAGTGCCGGATATGTTTATAACAATAGCTGATTTACGTGTAACATATACGCTTTAATTAAATATATATTTTTTATACTTATTTATACATATAAACCTAACATTACACCTGTAATCCACAAAGAGCAAGGCATAAGAGTGAAGCGGATGTTCCACCAGTTACGTTGGTATCTCGTCATGGTTTACGGGGTGAGCTTACTGCCATACGCCGGGGACAAATCCAGACTCCGAGCCTCTACTACGTATTTCAATTTAGAAAAACCCTTAGAGTACTCGGCCCGGGGATCGAACCAAATGGGTCAGATATTAGCTGATGGAGAAATCAGACATTCTGAGAAATTATTTGCGTATGGGTGACTCTTCACTCTTCATGGGTGATGAATGTAGAAATGGCACATCAGGTCTATAAGAATAGTGAATAAGAATATTTGGCACCGTGTTCTCAGCCTAACCCATGAATGACCTAAAGTAATGATATTATAATAAAATATGATATTTAGTTAATAAATAAAAAACTAGGTACTATTTAATCATTAGTACGAGTACCTTGAGGCATTGTTTAGCATTTTACATAGAAAATGACTACGCACGTGTAATTTATTGAGTACTGTGTTAATAGTCATTTAACACTGTGTCTGCCAAAATTAAGTAATGAAACTTCAAATCTTAATAGTAATACTTAGGCGTGGCGAAAATATGAGGACCTAAACTTATGACCTAAACTTTGTTAAGTGAAGGCACTTCCAATAATAACTCTATTAACTTGTGACGTTTATTAAATTTGAGAATATAGGCGATAATACAATAAGTTTGTAATAGTAACGTAGAAATGTCCGGTTGTGACATGAACAATTTATGAAATGGACCCTTCACATTCCAAGAGGAGAGCTGTGTGCGACTGAAACGATAAAAGACTCGATGACGAACAATCTGAACGACTCCTTCATTTGTTTCGGATTGTGCTTAAAATTGTATACCTTTATATAAAGTCCTTACCGTTTCGTTATTTTGTGGCAGTAAATTTCTTTGTAGTTTCTGCACCGGATACGTCTGCCGCCAACCGAACAGCCTCACCAGCTTGTCGGCCACGTCCTCGCATCTCGGCGCATCCTTCATCGCGACTCCGCCCGCAAGTCTCTCTCTCGCATCACTCACGAACACCACAAAAACGTCAAACACACTTTTATAAGGATTTACGCTAATGTTTTGTGTGCACTACAGCCCGCTCCATCAACTCTAGTCATGTAGAGGGCATTGTTCGGTCACGACTCTGCGCTCGTAATGTTGATAAATTGCATTTTGACGTGAAAAACTAACACTGCACGAAGTTATAAAACATTACACTTTCTGTGAACCGCCATTATAATATGATTAATACATTGCAGGTTATAAAACTTTCAAATGAAAAAAGTCAATAACTTCCAAAACCAAATCAAAGAGAACTCTCGTAGAACTCCCACTTCGCACTTTATGCGTCGTTGCTAATAATTCAATTCGTTCGATCGGTATCTGGTAGAGCAAACGTTGGATGTCAATAATCACGTGTAGCTCGCCAGCGGCGGTCAGCGGGCGCACTGCGGTGACCGTCAGCGGACGTGCAAAAAATGTGAAAAGAATCCACGACTGACTCTCTGACTGTACACCGTTAATGCGTTCTTGTGGCCTCAATTACGTTATCAGTGTATCGTTATCTCTAAATTGCCGCCCCGCCTGGTGCCGCGCTGCTCCATGCGAGGTACAATGAACGAGGTACAATTAGCTTTGTAATTAGTAAACGTATATATTATAGTAGACATATCTAACCTGATTTAATCAATTACAAAATAATTTTTGAAAACTTACATTTGATAAACTTTTTATCTACTAAGGTATTAAATAGATAATACTGACACATCGGTTGTGAAACGTGAAAACATTGCCAGTTATCCGCATAATGAGCCTCTTTAATCATGTACTTTCTATATTATAATCACATAAAAACAACCATTAATACATATGTAGGTAATATTGAAGACAAAGAAATATTTACAATACATTTATTTATATATTATAGGTAATAAGTATTAGTATACAGTTGAACACGATTTCAATAAATGAATATATTTAATGTATAATGTGCAGTACAGTCCAATTAAGATTTCTCCTGTACAGAAAGTGTGGATCAATTTTCATAGCTCAATGAGCTTAGAGGCCAAAGAAAGGGTCTTATGTTTCACCATTTGTCACCAGATACGCAGCCCAGTGCCACTCTATTCGCTATCTTCACCTGCTCGTAATTAATGTGTATTGCCGTACAATTACAAATACATGTCTTCCATTTTCCAGACTCCGTAAATAAAATTTTCAACCCACTAAAGCATTTTTAGGATCAACGCTCTATAAAATATGTTCATAATTAAACACTGACCGTGTCACGTGTCACTGATTCTGACAGTGTCACGCGTGATCAGTGGCGCGGACAGGGGTTGATGATGAACAATGATGTAGTGGTAGGGACGTTAGCATCTGCTATAATTTTATAATGACCATAGGTACAATATTTTCCATGATTTGATTACAAAACTGAAATGAATGTTTTTCCACATGATTGCCTTTCCTAGAGAAGGATAGGTGATTGTGTTCGATGGAATCCTCGATGTGACGTGGTCCGTAAATTATTTATAGTACTTACTTACTTAAAATATCACAATAATTTTTTACGTGCATATATTATATGCATACATTTTTGTATATTTAATTTATCTTGTTCTCAAACAATCGAGGTTCAAGAGTGGTTGGCTCGCTGTATTACTACACCGGCCATTCATTGCGAGCTAATCCACTGTCGACTGTTGGCCGAAGGTTACCTAAATACTGCGTCGAAATCACGTGGGACCCACTACTAGGATAATGGCATGTTTTCACATTAAATGTACCGAGCTTTGTTATGAAGTGCGCGATATTTAAAATTACAAAAAACTATTTCATGGAAAAAAAAGATAATAAAAAATACAGCGGGCACCTCGAACAAGCGTAAAATATTCTATTTATATTTCTACCCCGAAATAAATCTGTTTCTGAATATTAATGACTTTATTAGATTGTCTAATAGTTTTGAGTTTCTTGTTTGGATATACTGAAGCTTGTATCAAGTGCCGCGGTAGAGGCACGCCGTTAAGT
>DWFO01003323.1:0-12448 GCA_018246595.1 Mimoniades nurscia nurscia | reverse complement strand
AGTACGTATACTAAATGTAGTATACTCCCAGAGTTAGGCAGTGGAATGCCACTGCCTACCTCTTCGGGGATTGCAGGCGTGATGTTACGATTTTTTTGCGTTTGTTTATATATATCACAGACATGTGTCCGTGTAACACCGGCGTGCGTAAATGTAATACGTGCTGATTATAGAAGAAACGGCAGCTCTGTTAGGATAGATTCATTCGGCGCTCGGAGCTTCTGCCGTCGTCACGACAGGCGTGGGGTGACGATGCAATAATCATAATCTTGGTCGTTACGGGATCCCTGGTTATGATACGAGATCGCTAAAATAGTTGGTAATGAACGCGGCATTCTGCTACTAATTGTTATTAGCACTAAAGTAAAGGTAATTAATCCGAAAAGTAAACTTTGCTTACATTTTTCTTCTATAAAAATAAAATTGACATAAAATTTCCAATAACCGAAACTCTACATCGTTGGATTAAAAACCGATTGAAAATTATTCCTGACAAAGTTTTAACCTATTTCGTCTATGCTGACCCTTAATACCACACGCTAAGCTCAGCTTGAGTTATTTCCTATTAAAGTTTTGGTCAAATCACACCAAATTAGAAATAAAATTCCACGTTTACAGATTTATAAATGAGATTTACAAATGGTAATGAAATGATAATTGTTATTAAAATATTTTATAACAATAAAACATATTTGATAGCTCGTATAGTAATTATATAGTACTCGTGTAGCAATACACGTGAAAGTACTCAATGATCGGAAACGCCTCCCAAGTTTTGTTCACTTAAAACCGTTCCATGGTTGCCACAGCCTCGTATTTGATTGGAGAGCTTAACAGGGATATTCCGCAAGCCCCTGCGTTTCGCAATCTAAGTGAAAATGTATCAACTAAAGGATTTAATCCCTGAAGCCCTTTCGAGCGCGCGCACTACCCTTTTATTGTACAGACAACAACCTCAATACATGCAAATCAGATGGAATCCGTTTTTATAATAATATAATTGATGCATATCTTTCTTTATTAATAAAAACGTAACTTCACGCCTGTAATCCCCGAAGAAGTAGGCAGATGAATGCAGAAGACTCCCACGTTTCACCGGTTACGTTTACGTCCCACTATGGAATAGGTGGTCAGCCTATTGCCATGCATCGGGCACATATTCAGACTCCAAGCCACTACTAGAAAATGAAAATAATAATAATTTTGTAGTGTCCGACTCGGGTATTGAACCCAGGTCCTCTCGATGGGGCAGTCGCACTTGCAACCAACACGACCAACGAGGCAGTGATTAAGATGGCAATCTGCATGACTTGTGAGAGCTATGTACTTATTATTCAAATGAGTAATATCTCCAGTATTCTCTTCATATCGACATATGTATTTCAATCTGTAGTGTGTTTCATTTATAACGCTAACAATTTCTATGAGAAATGTGGCCTAATCTGTGACTGAGCTTAGGTAAAGCATTGAATGTCCTGTGGAAATAATAAAAGACGTATAAAGCATAAAATATAAGCTTATACCTATATAAGAAATACCAGTAGCTAAGCTATGTCTGAAGCTAGTCTGAAGTTGTAAGAGTAAACTATTCAGACTTCGCGAATTTCACACTCGGCCAATACTACGAGAATTAATGGTTTCACCTAATATCTGCTTGTATGTTATATTTTTACCCCAAAACTACTTAACCGAGTTCGATTACATTGTATCAAGCTGTATAGCTCTGGAAGTATTAAATAAAATACGAAGGATAGAATAAGTATTATTCAGTTTTCCGCGCGTAATATGTTCCAATTATAACTTTCAGTAATTAATTAACTTTGTTGTTTTTTTAAAGTACGAGAAATGGAAATACCTACATTTTTAAACTTTACGGTTGTTGATTAAAACTTTATTTTTACTAGTGCTTTAACAATTTGCAAATAAACGATTTGGCTAACGAGTGGAGGTTTCCGCGCCGCGCCATCGGGGATATTGCCATATTCGCTGTCATTAAGGGAAATAAAATAATTTGTGTGCAACAACAATTAGAGCGGGTGTAGCTCGTCCACTCACTAGGTGGTCTGGCGGCTTGGAGAAGGTAGCCAGATGCGTCTGGATTCGGCAGGACCAGGACCGGAAGGCGTGACGGCATTCAAAGAAGGGCTATGAAGGTTTAAGGTTCCGCAGTGGGCTTCCAAAGGCTGATGGATGAATGAATAACAATATCAAATAAAAAAGATATCCATCAGCTTCCAAAAAAGGTTTGAATGGAAAATTATGGTAAGCGCATAGCTGATTAACTAGATATATATTTAATACATAATTTACTTATTTAGCTATTTGTGTACACCAACACACGGAATAGATACCTACGTGTGATCCTCACGCGACTATTTCTTTCAAGTGGGAATCGAACCTGTAATCTTCGTTAGCAGTCAGGTTCACCAACCACTAGATCAGCGGGCCCGTCAGTCAGTGGATGAACAATTATTTGTATTAGCGTATACGAGTATTACATAAAACTCAATTCTTCGCCGCCCACGCGCACCGCTTTACGTAGAGCGCCGGGGCCGTAGATTGTTTCTATGAATTCAAATTTAACATCGTACCATAAATCTTCGCATATTTTTTATGTTTTGTAACGTATAATTGCTTGTAACTTGAAATTGAATCGATTAGTATGCTTAGGATGGTTTATACACTGGACATATTATGATTATTCTGTTGAATACATATACAGAACATACATATAGGTACCTACATTTCGCTGATTAATGTTATATCAGTATGTAATAATATCGATCCCAACCTTTCTTATTCTGCGAGCAGACCCGTGTCTGGAGGTGGGACAATGAAACGTTTGATGTCGACGTTTGATGTTGATTCCACTGATTCCGCCAAGAGCTCCCGATGAAGACAGAATCTCGTGCCAGGCGACTCTAAGCCGACGCCCAACCAACCCGCCCGTTGACTGAACGACAGTTACAAACTAGTACGAGAATAATAGTTAATAAATTTAATTTAATTGATGAAACTTTGACCATGAATGAATGTCTCTTCATTTATTTAACTTGATGTAACTTCGTATTTACCTTGATGTACCTATCATTTTTGGCGATGCTGTTAAAACTCGAATTTCACGCTATTTATTGAATTATTATATTTGTCCTTACAATTACAATAGTCAGTACGGAAGAGTCTGGACTGATAAGCATTGGTCTTAATTCGTTTTCGTTCAGCTGCATGTATGTAGGTACTGGCTGAGAACATTTCGTGACAGTTTTGTTAATTTTTTTCAAAAAAGTTCTGTTTTGTTAAATCGTAAATTTAAAATTAACTTTGACTCCTGATAGGTGTTTAATTTTTTCTTTAAAAAAAGGAATATCACGCTTCTAAACTCCGAAGAGGTAGGCCGAAGAGTGTACACTATCACGTATCCGCCAATTATGTTTACGTCCTATCATGAAATTGCTGGTGAGCTTACTGCCCTATCGGGCACCAGTTTAGACTCCGAACCGCTACTATAATTATTAACGAGAAATACTTGTTAGAAAAATCCTATAGTACACGATTAGGGATTTGAACTCAGGCCCTCTCGATCTTCAGTTGCGCTCGCACCTACTCAAACAAAGGTTTTATTTCTATGTATTTACTAATCAAATGCGAACACTAATAGCAATCCGTCACTATTAAATAATTCCTAGTGAACATTTGCTAAAGCTAAATAGCCAAATGATCTATTGTTTTAAGAGAAATGTTAGCGATTTTCCAGCTATTTTCATTTACCAGGCCTTACTACATACTGTCGACTAATATTTAAACCGTGTGTCATAGGCCATATAAACAGACCATGCAGAAAACCAGCGCATATCTAACTGTGGGTCAGACGACCTTGTCGGTTCTGCGGAACGGCGCGCGCGCATCTCGCCGCCCCGCCCACCGGCGAGGGGGGCGAGGAGGCGGGGAGGGGAAGCACGGGGCGAGTTGGCTCGAACAAGACCCGCGTGATTCTGGTGTGATTAATAATGCATTGTAGCAATGATCGGTCAGTGATAGTTACGATGAGTGATGAGTAGACGCTTCTGTTTTAGTGATGTATTATGCGATTGTTCATTTATGATGTGTTTGATGGATGTGTTGACGCGGATCCTCCAACACTGTTGTTATTGTTATTATGTTTATATAGCTACACCAAGTCTCTAACGGGGTAGACAGAGAGTACCGCGTGTCAAATATTGTACAGGGTACAATATATTTAATTGTATACTGTTAGTTAATAAGGCGTTTTGTAATGCTTTTGACACAAGTACAATATAACAATAAAACTCCATAGAGACGATATTAGCACTTCATCATACAAAAAAAATTCATGACAATTGTTCCTGGTGCGCACATTATAATCTCACGAAGCTCGCGCCGTCAACACTGGAATGCTATTCCAAGGTTAACATTTCCATAAGCGAGCTCTTCTTTTTCGTATAACAGTACAGTTGAGAACGATTCGAATGTGCGACGTAATATTAACACGACAATCGGATTTACGAGCCGCGGGGGCCCGCTTTTTTCCCACTCGTTACGTAAGAATAGCGAACATAACTGTCCACCGGCGGGAACCGAACCTGCATACCGCGCGGTCGCGGTGCCTCGCCTCGCCGATTATTCAGTAGTTTCTCGGAAACAGTGGCGGCGTACAATAAATTTTGGGCACCGAAGCCTTATTATGCGGTACAGCCTACATTCCTGAAGCTACAATTTGCACAATAAAAAATGCCTTTGTTGAGACTATTGTTTTAGGTTCTCGGACGTAGAAAGGACTTAGAAATGACGTGTGTTGAGTTGTTTTGTATATTAAAATATGTTCCTGTTGAACATCTAGTGCATTTCGTACACGTCCCCTCGTACAGCTTATAAGCTATGTCGATAATGATGGTATGGGGAAGTTTTCGATCAGGTCTGAAAAAAACCTCTGAAAAAATGGAACTGACTGTTACAGCAGTGTCTTATTATCGGTGTAGGACTAAAAAGGATAGCTCCCATTACCCCATGCAGGGACTCTAGTGTCGTAAGAGCCGGCTAAGCCCCGACATTGTTTGCCCAGACACGGCTAAATGCTGTCCTGAATTTTAGGTACATATATACCTACCCCTACATTTAGCGGGTATTTGTATATAAATTAGCTTAAATTTGGTCTGCGACAGCAATATTAACACTCTGATGTTAACTACCTAATATTTGTTTTTTTTTGTTCTTCGGAAATACGTTACATTCAAATTTTGACTGTAAATAATTTTAAATCGTTTATTTGTATATTGCATGGCATAGGCACATCCCCTATTCCACAGCAGGACCTAGAATTTAACAGGTTGATTATGGGAATATACTATACACCTCTGTTTACCCCTTCAGTGAAAACAGGCGTGAAAATAAAACCGATATAAATTATTCGCATAGTTTCAATACACTTCGTAAATATCGCAAAAGAAACGGTCCAAAAATGCATCCATGAATAAGCAGTTCATCTCATGAAAAGGCGAACAATTTGTGTAATTTTCCCCAACGCCGCCCGCTCTGTCCGTTCCGCGCGCGCAATACGGAACCCACGTTCAATTCGTTCCCAGCGACACTCGCCGCAGCGAGACAAAATAAAACCAGCGGCGAACATTATTCTGGACATTTTTCTAAGTCAATTAAATGCGGCCGGCGATGGCGGCCCTCGCTCCCGCGCCGTCGTTTTTTCGTCGGCGTTTTAAATCGTTTACTGTTATTAGCAATACTATGTAGCGGGATATTCAGTTGCTATGAGTTCCACAATAGGTATGTTTTTGCAAAACCGCCGAAGTGACATCATTAGGGTAGGTATGAGTTCTATTCTTTTTAAGTCGCCAGCGTTTAGAATTTAATGGTTTCTTCGAATTCTGTTACCATCTAAATTGCGTGAGAGGCCGCATCTGTACATAGCAATATACCGTTCGATTGCCTAAAGCCGTAACTAGAACAGGACGTCCATTGGACGACGGCTTACGACATTTCACTAGTTTCAATGCTCTATTACATTGAACTCTACGAAAATGGCAGAGAAAACAATAAAAAAATATACACTTTTTGGGCCGCGCGATCATAAAGATGCCCACACACACGCGAGCTAATGAGTCGTCGAAGATTTACGGGCAATAAATAATGTTACTTACATGTAATGACCATAAACGCACGAGTGGGTACCGCGACTTGTGAATTTGTCCACCGAGGCGACCGCTAATAGCTATTGTAAAAAGGAATGTTTGATCTATTGTTGTCACTCGAGCGCTCTACTGAAGTGTGACGTCACTTAAGTCTTCGCTTAGCGTCTGTTAATGTAAAATTGTAAATTGTCCATTGCGTTATACCACTCGCTAAAACTGTGACGCTGACATAATATCCAAATATGTTATGACATAATTTACGCATTCCTGAATGACGAACAAAGGTTCCGCTACTTTGAAGTTCGTACACTCGTTACTCCCTCTACCAAATCATATAAATTCGTATCCCATAGATTACACCATTATACCTTGTAAGCCGTGCGAAGCGTGGCAGACTGTTGTCTTAAATTTTCTGAGATAAGACTGTAGTCAACAGTGACGATAAAAAGGAGAAACCGGGACACACATGTCACTCAATAATGAGGGTCCGAAGTATTGTGTATACCACTTGTTACCAATGTTACAAGCGGCTTTCATGTTGTCATGGTAAATAAATATTCCACAATGAGAGGGAGTTGTATGGTAGGGTTTGCGAGCTTTGAGGAGCCCCTCTTCCCTCGTTTCAATTCTCGAGGAGCCAATTACACAAATGAATGTGACTCGCTTTGGTGTAGTAGGCGATTGTGGTCACACATAGTATAGACAAAAAATATAAAGTTGTTTTCCTTTTATATTCTCTTGAGACTGCTATCTAATTCCAAAAATTGCAAAATTCTCGTTCTGTACTACCTCTAAATAAGAAAGCTAATAAACTAGTTTTGAATAAATTTCATAATAGGTATATACTTAGGTAGATAATTTCATATTCATACAAAGAACATGATGATGGCTATCGTATATCTTTAGAATAGGTGTGTTATCATCTTGATATCATTACGCCAGGTCTCTGACGAGGTAGGTAGAGGTACCTAGTGCCAAATATCCTTACAGACCTGACGTACAAATATCTCTCCCTCACGGACCTCACGTACTAATTCTACTAACATCACAATCTTCATACACAGTTTATAATTTTGTAGTATCTATGTATAAACTCATGTATATATGAGCTTTTAATCCTCAAATAATTGTAGTCGTAAGCCAAGACGTTTTTAACGTAAAATTTTTAATCGTCAAAACATTTATACATTCGTATAACAAACCAATAACCATAAATAAATAACGCTTAAAACATACCTAATACTCATTACATGTTATCTCTCTTATGGTGTCGTTACACAATGTGTTCATTATAAAATCGTAGACGTCCATCTAAATGAGCAATTAAATTTAAAAAAAGATTGTTAAATTCTTCTCGATATTATCATAATCATTATCAAACATTTTATCGTTCCACTGTTGGACGTCGGGTTCCTCTCTGAATGAGGAGAGTTAAGGTTCTGATCTGCGACGCTGCTTAAAGGCTGGGTGCCATATTTCACGCACCCTAGAGAAGATTATGGAGAACTCTAAGAAGTGTAGGTTTCTTCACGATGTTTTCTTTTCTAATTTAGATTTTCTAGTAGTGGCTCGGAGGCTGGACATGTGTCCGGTGTATGGCAATAGGCTCACCACCTATTCCAGAGTGAGACGAAAACGTAACTGGCGAAACGTGGGAGTGTCCTACATACATGACAGGCGTGTTGTTACGTGTTTGTACGTTTTTTTTCAGCTTTACGTAACGTATTTGTTTCTTCTTGTTTTATTGTGTTTACAACGTATAGATAGATATTATTCCATAAAATGTTCTATTATTATTGATTCGAATGAGTCCTTGATAATAGGATCACCCCTACTACCCATTTCAATAGGATAACGTCACTGGCGAAAAGTGGGATCACTACAATCCTCTGCCTAGCCTATAGGGCAAATACGGGCGTGATGTTATGTTTATGTAAATGAGCCATTGCTTTACGGATATTGAGAACATTAATTTGGACACAGCAATAAAATAATAGCCGTAAAGAGTTCATAGACCCATGATTTACATGCACGCTGGTATGACACACGAATTCCACGAGTGATTTTAAGTATAATATAAAATGTAATCTTATCTTATATTCTTGGAAATCAGCCTTCCTATTTTAAATGCCATCCATTTCGTACTCTGTTTAAACATAGAACAAACAAGGGAGCTTCAGACATTGGACGTAATAATCGACCATCGATTTTTTCGAGATCGATTCGAGTTTTTAACTAATTGTAAGTGAAAATCGGACATTTAGGTATCTATATTTGTTTTTTTATTTAAAATTAGGACCTATTAATAGTGATGCTTTTTCGTGTGTGTTGTTCAGCTTATATTTATATTTTCGTAATAATCGTTTATCAGTTGATCTCCAATCATCGACATTTTGTTGGTCCACCGTCGGGCCAGTGTCTATTCCCATGCTGGCCGGCTACTCACTCATCATCACTTCCCGCCCGCACGTACACATCTTTTAATTCATACTTTACTCATGACCAAACCGTGCCTTTATTAAACATGCCATAGCATGCTTTATTAACCCTAGCCTCCGCATCCTTTAATAAACGAACATGTATTATGACTTTAATGAATGTAGAAGATGCGATAGAAATATGTTAGTAGCGTAGCAGGTGGTGAACCGTACTCTGCCTACCCGTAAGGAAATTTTCTGTGATAGTATGTACGTATACTTTACAAGTTACGGGACGTTGGGAGTCTCCGAAACCGGCGTGCATGTATGAAGAGAGTGATGAATGTGGACGAAGCACGACAGGTGTGCAAGAACAGAGATATTTGACACTCTACGCTCTCTGTTTACCCCGCAAGGGACGTGGTGTGAGGATATGTATGTATGTAGTGTGTATAGATGCGAGGTGTTGGTTAATTAATATAATAAAAATAAAAAACGCTGTCAGCTAATGAGTGTAAGAAGGGAGTATCTATTCAGTTGGCTGTACGTACGCTTAGTCTATTTCTGGTGCCTCGTCTCGTCTCCTCGACATCGCTCGTCCGACTCGCGCCTTTGATGTATATTGAACTCGCGGTGATCGTGTACGTTTTAATGAGAACTGGAAATGGACTGTGCGCGGTTAATTCTACGGTCTCGGTGTCGTTTCTCTCCAGTTTCTACCTTAATTAAATTTCGCGTTTGTGTTCTTTTTTCCTAGTTCGGTGACAATCTTAGGGATGTGAAAAGGTGGGGTTTTAATAGGGTATAAGTGCAGGTCTGGTAATTTTTACTTTATATACAAATCTACCAGAACATAAATATATACTTATAACAAACATGATTGTGCTATATTTCCATATATGTATATACATAGGTATATATGTATACATCAACATCAACCGTTTCCGGTCCACCGCGGAACATAGGCCTCGCAAATATTAAGCCACTGAGCTCGATGTACAACTTTCTGTCTTAATTAAATCAATATACACATGCGTAGGTGTACTAATTAAGGGTTTAAAACAACCGTTTTTGTCAAAATGTACGATGAAATGGTATTCACAGACAGTATTGGAGATTAAATAATCGTAAACAAACTCGCTATGCCGATGCAAATTTCGATTAATTAAGTTCGATTTGAAACACACGCATACACACACACACACACACACACACACACACACACACACACACACACACACACACACACACAAACACACACCTACGCACACTATCAAACATAAGTACGCACACGAATAGGATTGTAGGCCGTAAATCATAGGATTTTTTGTAAACGAAAACAACGTTTAACGAAAAATGGAGTTTGTCTACACGGATTAGTTTAAGTCATTTTGCATAAACGGTTCCGACAATCTTGATTTAAGATCGACTTTGACGAAATTGTTATTATAACTTTGATTAGAATTCACTAAGTTTACCATTAAAACCGCTAATAGGGCATACATCACTTATGATAATACGTAGAAAGCGTGGTCATTGATGGTCGCCATTTGCAAATCCGATAATGTCGGGTCGGTCATAGACATGGCGTGGTTTGCGCATCACTTCGAATCTGATTCATGCATAATTCATAAATCATAGGCTGATAATCCACCAACCAATCTGCCATGATTAGTTACCCAGTTACCCTCGTTCCTTCTAAAGATCTGGCTATTATTATAAATCACAAATTGATCAACCACCATCCGACACGTTTTCTCTCTTAGTTTTCTACTGGTTCTCCGGGAGTAGGTTCTGGCCTTATCGTAAGCCTTCTAATTGGAAGCTTGCGTCTTATAGAAAAAAAAATTAATGATTATGAAGCCAGTAATAATGGAAGCGGATTGTGTGGAAGGTTCTTTACAATCAAATCAATAGACAAACAGACGTGTAACTCGATAGCGTCGCTTGATTTAATTTTACATCAAATTTATTGCAGACCACGCCCTTTGCTAAATAGACACCTGTATTTACTTTAACAACTTGATGTTCATATATATTTTTAATATGGCTAGAATGGAAGCTGTGACTCAAAGTAACGAATCGTCATCGCCATCATCATCATCATTCCCGCCCACTGCTGGGCACAGGTCTTAATTCTCATTAGTTTATTTATATGCGTTTTAAATTTATTTTGCTAAAATGAAAATACGTTATCTCCCTAATGATAGAGGTTCCAAACAAATTTATAAACGAATTTATATCTTGATGCTGTTGATGACAAGCTCTTATTGAATATATACGAATAGTGCATTTATTTTTAACCAGTTCCAATTGGTATATCTATGTATACATAATATGACACATACCTTTTTTTAAGCATACATATGTATAATATGTAGTTTAATAGTCGTATGGTTAAGTTGTCCTAAGATATCATTATGACTTTTACAGTCGGGATTATTTAGGATGCGTTCACTCTCCAGTGATTTGTGCGAATGTTCCAAAAAAGGCTTAAAACTTCTGTAACGGTGGAGATGTTCCCCACTCGGTACACTCTGCCTAGCGGTAAGCCTGGCATGATTATATAATGATAATAAAAAATATAGTAGTAATATTATTGATGATATCATCACGCGAGGTCCCTACTTGGCAGGCAGGGAGAACCGAGCGCCAGATACGTATGCTTACAGACCCGATGTGATTTTGCTACGTTCATCACTTCCTTCATACACGCGGTTTCGGAAACTCCTGACGTCCCCTTTAGAATGATATAATGATAGCTTCGTGTTACAACATGGGACGCTGTCTCCAGTCACCAGTGTAACGTATTCCAACAGCACAATAGAAAGTCGTCCGCTGGCGGCGGACAGGAAACATATAAACAAGCTATGTTACATTATAATATAAACAGTCCCACCTGTGCTCTGTCCGTATCATGAATATTTCATTCAAATGGCGTAAAGTATCGCTCATTGGTTTCACCGTAAAACTCCGTGTAGATTGCTGTTGCGATTTTGCGACTTTACGGTTTAATCTATAATTACAATATTTGCATGTTTTTGTTGTGAATTTATAATTTCCGGCGTTTCGGCGACTCGGAGTTTGGATTTGTGAACAGTGTATGGCAACAGGGTGACCACCTATTCCATTGTGGTACGTAAACGTATCTTAATGTTTTTTTTGTTACGAGTCAGATAAAAAACAAACCGATGAAATAGGTAGGTAAAAACAATCGCCAATAAATCAAATATGGTCAATAATAATTTGAAAATTGAACAATTAAAACGTGTATCATAATCTGTTAATAAATTAATTCGTATTTTTGCAAATTTATACGTGGGCGTGGACGCGTCGTCGCATCCGGTTACGTGTGCTGAGGGTACGTTGACTTATTGGTCCGCGCCGACGCGAGATGCGCCAGTTCCGGATTCAGTTTTCCGGTGATGCCGATTTAATTTAAGGCTTCGTATCTTCTACGTGTAGTACTGGTTGTGTAACGCGTGAAATTGTGCATATTGTACAGTCAACATAAAAGTGTAAATTTAGCTCGAGCAAGGTTCATTGAAAGATTTATAACAATGGTTAGCATGTGTTATATGTAGGTATGTAGAAATTAATTGTATTAAATGTATGAAGAAATATTACGGGCTGCCTGTGGGCGGCGGCGTAGGCGGCGTGTGAATCTGTGCTCTGCGATCCCCAACCCGTAGGCCCAGCGTGGGGATTGTGGGCATAACCGTTTCGTTTAGTAAAATATTTGAAAAACTGATTTTGGGACAGCTGCTTAAATATTTCAATAATAATAAATTGTTGCACACTAACCAATACGGTTTCACTCGTGGAAGGTCAACATCTGATGCTGGGGTCAAACTATTAGAGAGTGTATTC
>DWFO01003322.1:0-12449 GCA_018246595.1 Mimoniades nurscia nurscia | reverse complement strand
A
Organism: Mimoniades nurscia nurscia; assembly: GCA_018246595.1. Classification (NCBI taxonomy): domain Eukaryota; kingdom Metazoa; phylum Arthropoda; class Insecta; order Lepidoptera; family Hesperiidae; genus Mimoniades; species Mimoniades nurscia. The sequence continues at coordinate 12,448 of DWFO01003322.1, read as the reverse complement.
AATTTTCTAATTTAGATTTTCTAGTAGTGGTTCGAAGTCTGGATATGTGCCCGATGCATGGCAATAGGCTCACCACTTATCCCATAGTGTGACGTAAACGTAACCGGTGAAACCGGGAGTGTTCTGCATTCCTCTGCCTACCTCTTCGGGGATTACAGGCGTGAAGTTACGTTTTTTTTATATATAATTAATCAATCCAATTTATTGTTAAATGTTACCAGTTATTATTATAACAATGTAGGTTGGTGTCCCTTGCATGTCCCCTTCGTGAAGATGAAGGATAAAGTAATTTACGAGTAAAATTAATGAAACGCAAATAATTACTACCGACACTATTTAATTCACTTTAGATTGTTATGTTATAAGTCTTTAACAAAGATAACCATAGCCGTTAGATAGTCATTATACTGTGTGTAAAAAATGTGTAAAAAGTGTTGAAATCCAACCTAAAGTAATACATAATGAAGCGACAGTTACTGAAGTGATTTGAAGTCGAGAGGAAAATTTTTGTGTCGAGTTTACGCTTTCCTGCGCCCGCAGCGGAACAACATGGCACATTTTTATCATAATCAGGGGTCATGAGCTGCGAGTTCACTCTCGTTCGTTAATTTTAATATTTTACAACGTCCTTAATTCATAAAGAAAATACGGACACTCACCTAATGGCATATTACAGGCCCTTTACTTATCGAGTAGAAATTTAGAAAGTGTATTCTAAGTTGTCTCAAATACCAAGAAGATACTTGTTGCTGTCCTGCTCAGAGTTGATGAGATTTACAGCTAGATTTATGTAGTTTATTAAGAATTGAATGATTTTAATATACTATTTATTAAGTTTCGTTTTATAAGTGGTTTCTGTTACAATTAATAACAGAGCTTATCTTAGTATTAGAGAGATACTACAGTAACAACAGAAATAAGCATAACACAGCTGTAAATTGATGACTAATTAAATTTTTGTTATAATAGAGTTCTACGACTAAAAAAATAATATTATTGATAATTAAACATTATACAGCTGTAAATAAACAAGTAATTTATGCATTAGTTATAATATATGTAGTTCCACGACTCAAAAAAATGCGGCAATTGAAATGCCAAATATTGTAGAAAATGTTCGGATGCGACTAAAATGAAAAAAAGCGGTTTAGCAATGGGAAATAAACAAGTGGGTAACATTAAAATGTCATTGGCACAAAAAAATCCCTAAATTTTCAATCGAATAGCGCACAACTGACGCACACAGCCCGCATCGGAATACGTTGCGGAGTCATCGAACCGCGACGTCCGCGACACGCAAAAGTACAAAGCCGGACTCACTCAGTTGTCGCTGGCGAAATATGTAAACAATACCTTTTGCTACAGCGTTGTAACGAAAAAAGAATTGTCAACAATCTACCTCAATTGTATTTTACTGTAGAGAAAATGCAATGCCCTTCCACGCAATTGCACGAGGCGACAGCATTAGTGCTGATGAGATAATAAACACTGAGCCTAGATGCTTCATTTGCGACGTAGGTGAAAAACCAAAAAGTTGTCACAACAGTGAGAAAAACAATGCGAACAGTCCACTATCACTTATTAATAAAATATACCTGGGCAACGGATGCTATTTTATCTTGCGGCATAGATTTCCTCTCAGAATGAGAAGGGTCAAGGACATAATCTGCCGGCGCTTGCCAAGTGCGTTTTGGCAGACTTCATACATTTTCGAGAACATTATCGGGTACTTTCCCTAAGGTGCCTGGAAAGTTTCCTTTACTGCTACAGCAAAACGCGTCAGAGACGCGTGCCAAAATTTAGACCCCCGCAGCCTGGAGTACCAGAATATAATTTGAAACCATAAAAATCATCACCTCTCACGAAATGCACCTACTTGGCAATAAAACATAATATTCTCACGACCAAAGCCGAAATATAAACGTCCTCTGAGTTCGTCAATTTAGACATGGGCATTTGTGCCCATTTCGTAACGAATAAGATTGATTCGTGTGAACTCGTACGTTCCAACTTTCTCGTTTGAAGAGCACGTGGTGCGCGCCATCAGTTGCGGTCAATTTATAAATGAGAGGAAATTGACGTACCTACACCTTTTAATACATTGGAGTTTTTATGACAGACGATGCAAGCAGGTATGTGGGTTACTCTAATGGGACATGGTCATTGACATTCATAAGTGGGTTACACAAAATTCAAAGACAACTTACTCGTAAATCTAACATTAGAAAGCCGAGTAATTGAAACAGTGAAACTAAACTTCCAAAGGTATCAGGTTAGTATTATCTAGTTAATAACTAAATAAACAGTACATCTAATATATAAAAATTTCGTATCATGTGGTCGAACTGCTTCAAACTCGCTTGACCGAATTTTATGCATATTTGGTAGGTTTGAGAATAAGTGATAAGGGTGATATTGACTAAGGGGAATATTGAAGGGGATAATGAAAGTGACAAAGGGTGCCCCTATTTAGAAAAAAAACCATTTTTTTGGGATTTTTGTATTATATTTGATATCATTATTTTAGATTTGGCATCAAATAATACTGATGACCCTAAATTTTTATCTTTAGACCCCCACCTTCCAACTTTTTATGGCCCTTTATTATGTTTGTATGTACAGTAAACAAATATATTTTAACCATCTTTCGTTTTTTAAACATTTAAAATATTCAAACACACCTAAAGGTTAGGTTATAGGTTCTTTATGTTTTATTTAAAAATCAAAATATGCACTAGAAATAATTTCAATAGCAGAACAATTTTTGCAGTGTCAGATAGTAAATCTATATTAATATAATAAAGCTGTTAATGTGTTTCTCCACCTACACGCATCAGAGTTGTGTAACCTTCACCATCTTTAACCAGAGAATCCTTGTCGAACTTTAGGTATCCTTCGAATTGAGCCGGTCCCAATGGGAATGTAATGAGTTGCGGCTAAACAGTTTACACGTGTGAATAATAAACAAACAGTTTATAATGCTAGTTATGTATAATTAGAATAGTTTTATATAATAGGTGTAGAAAGTCAAGCGTTGTAACAACACGATTGTTACGATAATTACCGCTGTGCGCCGTCCTTGAGAATAATACGCCATGGTCTGATATCGCTCAATTTAGAAGCCAATTCCCTTAAATACATAGTAATTTTTGATATCTTGACATTGTAATGAGTTGTGTGTTAAGTGTATGGGCTTAAACAGCAAACAGCGGCCTGTTTTGAACAAGGACTAGAATAAATAAGAATAGAGAGCAATTTATATGAGTGTTAAGAAAATTGAGATGAAGACTGTATTGGGACAATAATAATGACATTGGATGCAGGTGCCGAGGAGACCAAGACACTTATTGTGACCAAGGGACAGATAAAAAGGCTGGTGAATGAGTTGGCGGTCTCGGAAATTGGCTTGCGCATATGAGAAGTGTGATGAATGTAGACGAAGCAAGCCAGGTCTGGAAACATGGTGATATTTGGCCCTCGTCGATGTCTGGCTTCAAAAAAAGCGTTAACAGATTCCTTCGAGACTCGCAACGCGTTGGTGATACCTCTGGTGTTGGAAATGGCCATAGTCGACAATGACCACTTACCATCAAGTGCCCGGTTTTCCAGTCTGTCATCTTATAGTATTTAAAAAAAAACTATTTAAAATATATTAGTAACTTCACGCCTGTAATCCCCAAAGAGGTAGGCAGAGGGATGTAGCACATTCCCACGTTTCACCAGTTAGTTTTAAGTCCCACTATGGAATAGGTGGTGAGCCTACTGCCATGCATCGGGCACATCTCCAGACTCCGAACCTCTACTAGAAAATATATTAGATATTAATAATAGTGAATGTGTACAAATAGAGGTTTTTTCGCAGTATTCGGCGAACAATCGTCTATTCACAGTGTTAATGCCTTATTTACGAGCGCCATACGTGTTGTTGGCGATGTTAAGCATGGCTGTTTTTTGTTTGTTACCTGCGGCCATTTAATGCGTTCCTTATTTCTGGTTCTATGCTATATCGTACTTTACTTGCGGATTGACCCAAAGTAATAGTAGATAGTGCATCAGGTTCTTGCCTTTAAAAACAAATTAAACATTATTTACTGTGGAACTTGGATTTCTTATGTCTTGTAATAATATATTTTTTTTCTTTATATTACCGTAAAGAATACAATAATGACATTGCTGCTAAGAAAAAAAAAATGCTAAGAAAAATAAATAATTTGAAGTAATAGCGACAAAAAGTATTAGATTTATATAAATATATTCTCAGAAAAGATAATATATCACTTACATGAGAACTATGTATACTCAGAAAAAACAAAAAAAAATAGTCGTAAAAATGTAAATAATATATTTAAATTATTTACAAATACTCAAGTCATGATCACTTTAAACTGTCATTGGCACCAGTTTGGTGTACTCGTACACAACCAACTGCTAAATGATAACAACTATTTACATGAGCAAGCGTTACGTTTCGGCCCTCTGACAATTTTACATGCCACTTCACTCGATCGTTCACGTAACACCTATTTACATTCGTCACGTCCGTAATTTACAGTTCATAAAATTGTGATAAACATAAAACGCCTGTTAGTTAACACGAGGTTCTTCGTATCACAACAATATTATGGTAATCGCTTTATCAAAACGAAACTGGTTCTCGAAGGGGTGGTTGACCTGTCGTTTTTTGAACTGCGAACACATGTAATGTAGGTTGATGTATGTAGTGAAGATATATGTAGTTAACAGAAGATATGTAAATATACATGAGTATGTCTTTTTATACAAATTTATTTAATACAAATTTATTAATATTGTATCATCATTTACGACAAATTCGTAGAATAGTCCAGTAAAATATAGGTATCTCCTACACGCCATAAAATTCAATAGGCCCACAACCATTATAAAGGGATGAATCTATTTATTTCTAATGTTTAATTAATATACACTTAAGAGAGGTATAATTCTATAACAAAGCATATTATATTATACATAGTATAACAGTACGCCTATATTTCCTATTAGTTGCAGGCGGGGATATAATACTTGAAAGTTACGCCAGTTAATTTATTCCCAAGTGCCATAAAACGAGGTGTGTGGCTTTAGGCTCAAATCTAGACTAAACTCTACAACTCTATATCTCAATAACTAAATGAGAACGCCCCGGGATTCCAGCGCGGCGCTTGTCACTTTCGTTCTATGAATAAAGTTTAAATGAACTTGCAGATGATCTCGAATTTGTAACTGCGTAATAAACGTTTATGTAATCAGTCCTACGCTACAATTTACGAAGACTTGTCACGCAGCACCCGTCCCTGACACGCCGTTGGCAGTTATGCGAGATCTATGTATGTATGTTACGAGCACTCATCAAGCCCGCGGTATGATTATGAAAGCATGAATTAACTATATTTTACGACTTGAAATGTTAATTGCTATCACATTGTATATACACATTATTTTATTACGGGCGATAAGTTAAAAAGGGACGAAGCCTAATGCTAATGTAATATTCAATAATATTAACAAAAAAAATACCTCGTTAGTGACTTGAGGTGGTGGTATAATTATTCTACGAGTGGGTAGGTATGCTAAAGTTAAAAAACAATGCATAAAACACATTACATAAAACATACATTGTATAATAAATTTAGAGAGATTCCTTGTATAAAAAATCAGTACATAATGTACTCCTCATGAGTCCTTAAGGTACATGCTAATTGGCTGGGATAATTTTAACACTTTATAATCAACATAAACACGCCGTTCAATAAAGTAACGTAAATATATAAATATACATACATATAATAAAAAACATTCTAAATTAAAAAAAAAAACAATTTTAAATCAATTGCTCCAGATAACAAAAATCGATTACATCTGTAAATTATCATTTTATGATTTTGCTATACAATATGACAAATATTTATTGTGAAAATTATCATATTTCTTTATAATAAAGAATGTATGTAATTTCATTTCAGTATTGTCTTGGGAGTCTAAAATAATGCGAGGTGATCTAACTGAGAGTTAATTCGGCAGTCTCAAAGGTTACGGTTATATTGCCCAAATACATATCGTGTAATTATTAAATACATCACGTGTATTAACAAATACATCGAGTGTAATAAACAAATACATTGAGTGTAATTAATAAACCCTTCGGCCAAAATTCTTAATTTCAATACCTATATACTTTTTTATATATTGATATCATTTTCTTCCATATTGTATTATATTTAATTGCCTATTTATTGTTTGTTTGCTAAATATATGTCAATAACAATGTGTGAGCATTAATCTTATTACCATATGTTTTTTTTACCTACAAATTATAAGGAAAAAGCTAAATAAATGAATTAGTTCATAACCACAACGTCAAATGTTGTGTAAATACTATTTTGTAAACTCCTCTCATTTAATACATATCACCCGCGTGCGGCGCCCGCATGCCTTGCACTTGCATTTCAAAATGACATAGAAAACATGCATCAAATCAGGTCAACGGTTGAATCGTGATATTTTTACCGGCTTAGTCATTATTATATGTTCGAGAAAAAAAAAACCTATTCTTATTTTGCAAATGGTTTTTCACGGTATAAAAAAAAGTCGGTTAAAAATCGTTACGAATAAATACATACATCTGGTGTACGGAATTACTTTCATTGTATCGAATACAGTTTCTCGATGTGCAAATTGCATCGAGAAACGGATGTTGCAAACGGCATTGTCGACTAGGAATTGCTCTCTGCGATAAAAACATCGGATTCTAGGAACGTCGGCGAGAAGGACGCTCGTGAGCGTCGCCGGCGTGGCTCGATAGCTGATGATAATGGACGCGTGCAACACGAGCAGTGCGCATGCATTTAACGTTTTATTCATATTTTAATGTTTCTCCTATAATAATATATAATAATACACTGCAATCTGGGTAAATATGCAAACTATTATGTTACTATTGTTATATTATCACGCTAGTTGGTGGGGAGAGTAGATTGAGTGCACATTTTTATACATATATTGAAATATGTTTATGGGAATTTTGACGGTCGCACGTGTCGTGGGAGACCGAGACTCATTGTTAGCTTGACCAAGTGACTCAGGTACGGAAACTGTTATACTTTATTATTATTCACTGTTGTTTATTGTTCATTTATGTTTATTTTAACAAAATGAAAATCGCTATCATCATTTTTGTATTGGTTGTTTAGGAAGTTTCTCGCTATTTTTCTATTAAGCGTTCTGTACAAATGACACATAACCAGGCCTTAAGTTCTCCACTAATAATAAATAGAATAATTGTGATGAAATAATTACAATGAAAAATAAATAAACATCGAATGATTATGCAATATTAAAATATTCATATCATGTAATATTTATAACATTTCCATTTTTATTATTTTACTATTACTTTTGAAGGTAAAAAAATAATACACATACGTACGTAGAATTAATTACATTTAAAATGTACTTAAGTACTTTTATCAGTTTGTGTACAATTCACTGGCGATGATAACATTGAAATCCACATTTATAAGGAAAGCTTTTTTGTGGGTATTGTTTAAGTAATTTTGAGAATGTTTTAAAGTAGATTCTAACAATCATATTATCTTAATATTATATTGACATTTCTGATATATTTTTTATGATGAAACAATAACTCTGTAAAATTGTGTGACTTACATAAATTAATTCATCTTATAATGAGCTGGTAAATAACAAACGAGCTAATAACAAATAATTTTGAAGGGAGAATATAAAGCAATGCAGTCTTAGTGTAGGTACGATCCGAGTAATAAATATTTAGTGTTAGCGACATTTAATCATTCAGTTGAGATGGGACTGCGATAGCTGAGCGAGATCAGTCGCCTTATCTACATGTCATTGACCATTGCCAAAAATATACATATTACAGCGTATGTGCAAGGAGCGTCGCGCGCTACCTGTTGGAATTTCGACGGGGTCGTTGGCTCGCCAGCGCTACGCGTTTACGTACCTTGCCGGCTGTCGACTAACATTGACATTGTCATTCACTTAGGTGTCATTACAGTACTCCCATATGAAGAACGCGGGAACGACAAGCGATTAGTAACTGCTGGTAAACAACGTGACAAATGTGTTCGGGCAAGTGTTCGAATAAGAAAAAATTATTAAATAGAAGTCGCTGTTCGTACATTTAGAAACCCGCGTATGTTCAGAACAATTGCTTACAATCAGTGGAAAAACTTTTCGTCTTTGATTTTATTTATTTGTTATTTTGTCACGTTGTGAAACAACAGGTTTCTTATTTCTCAGAAAAAATAACGACGTTAAAGCATTTTAATTATTTAGTCTACGTCAATGTCCTAAAATGTTATCGTATGCAACCTACTCTATATAACCTTGGAAAACAAAAATGAAAACTATTTATCCACACCATATCGCCAAAAAACATTGCGGCTTGTTTTCATCATATAAAGGCCTACGAACGTATTAATTGCAGTCTTTACGATGTTGTAATAAGATTCAAATACAATGTCATGTTGAGTTCAAATTACATTTGTATTGGTATAAACAATTATTTATCGTGCGTTTAGAGCGTTTCCAGACACGAACTTGGATTTCAGAGTTAACAACGATCAGTGAACGACCTCTATTACTCTTTAGATTACCTGGTTGTATGTTTTCGTAGAATGGAAATACCGAATACGTGAGAAATTTAATTAGTGGCCATATTATTAAGGCAACCTGCACACTATAGAGTTCTCTATAATATTCTTCGAGACATGACTGCCTCGTTGGCCGTGTTCGTTGCAAGTGCGACTGCCGATCGGGAGGTACTGGGTTCAATTCCCAGATCGGGCACTACTAAGTGTTTCCAAATTAGATTTTCTAGTAGTGGCCTGGAGTCTGGATATGTGCCAGGTGTATAGTAAAAGGCTCACCAGCTATTTCATAGTGGGACGAAAAAGTAACTGATGAAATGTGCTACTGCTCTACATTCCTCTGCTTGCCGCTTTCGGGATTATAGGCGTGATGCTACGTTCTTCAAGACCTGTGAAATCTGCTGACCCACACTTGGCCAGTGTGGCAGATTATGACCTCAACCCTTCTCATTCTAGGCGAAGACCCACGAGCTACAATGGAACTATAAAAGAATTAAGATAAGATCCGAAAGAGAATTATCTTTTTTTTTGAACGATTAAATTTATTTATTTATCAGACGTGTGGTCATTGTGATGTGACGTCTTACACGATCTTTGATCTTTACACGTTTTTCGTAATATAACTCGTTTTTTACGAGCCTTTCGCACATTAGGCGTGGCGCGGAACACAAGACGCCCGCAATCACACTGTATTTCTCGCCGGGCGTGCTTTTTCCTTTCACACTTTTCCCATGATAATCTCGACCACAAACCTGTTTGTGGGAAACTCTGAGTACGCTAGCTTAACAGGTTGCACAAAGTTTTATTAAGTTTTAGTTGCGTCTTGTGTTTCTGTAGTACCTACACTGTTCTAAGGCTTAGTGCAATAAACGTGAGATCACAAAAAACGAATGTAAAAACAGCTTTGTCTGTAAGGACAGGTAGTTTCCCGTAGTAACATCCTTAGCGTGAATTACCATATTACGCTACCGCGACATGTGCGTCAAATACATACCTACATATAATGCAATTTCATTTTTGTCATTGGAATCACAAAAAACTAAATATTAGTAAGATATTGTCGTATTATTATTATGGGGTGCATGAAAGGAGCCTTCCCGAGCGGTGGCTATGTCCGGTTAAGTACAATTATGCAACGTCCAATACATTAAGTATAAATGTTAATAGCATCTGTTTATAGCAAATGTTGATAGCACTTACTTGTCCAACAGTTAAGCGTAAACCATTCGAATGAAGCTGATTCATACCGCCACTTACCTAGAAACAAAATTAAACAAAATTATTATAATGACTAAACTAAGCTATCAAAAGTAATAGAAATATAAAAAAAAAAATTGAGCCAAGTAATTATGGATTCGGCGACACCCGCAAAGTTTTTCCTCTGAATAATATAAACATGTACCGTGTACAAAACATCAATGACGGTTATTGTTACATCTTACAAAATCCCACGAATTTATCAATTCTCACCCAACGTCCTAACTTGACTTCACGAGATAATAACCGCTTGTGTAATTAGTTTTCTTAACGTGGTCAATTATTTATATGATTTAAAATGGATCTCAATTATCAAGATTAATAATGGACAACCTTATCTGAATTTCCATATACTGAAAGTTACGGCCATATCGTAAATACTTCCCTCAGTTGCACCCAACTGCTGCCTGTTCCGTTACTACTTTCACATCTAGAATTACTTTACCCTTTTACGTCTCCTTCCAGCTTCATATTTACCACAAGCTAAACCAGAGGTCGCTGGAACCTGCCACTTCAGGTATATTTATAAAAATGCTCGAATACCTTGAAAAGTTATAAAGCGTAAACTACACAGAATTATACATACTATAGAATATGTATATATCATCAGAACATAATATCATTTTCCCATCGTAGAAATTGTCATTAATAAAAGAGCTGGCATTATATTCCAAACGAAAAAGATTTCGTGTTTCGAATAAAATCAGGCACAGAATTAGCCTCTACTAGTACATGCGGTGACATTAAATTCAAATTGTGACCTTCTAGGAGACTGACCTTTCGGTCACAGCCAGTTGGGATGATATAACATCTCATTCATGGCGCAAAATAGTGGCTAAAGAGCACATCCGTTTCGTGTCCTCAATGACCTCGAGTACCAGGTCAATTTCTCGTCAAGTGATAACTTATATGGGGGCAAACTTTAACGCAACACATTGTAATGATCGAATAATTGGTTTATCGTGCGTATTATGAGGATAGCAGAGGTCAATTTAACACATTATTTATGAACGTTAGCATTGATGTCAGTGTTATCACAAAAGTCGGTACGAGATATGTGATACAGTAATCTGTAAAAATTAAAGATTTGCTGGTTTGTTTAGAGTGTACATGTTAATATTTTATAGAATTACCGATAAATGGAAATGATTTATTAAGCTTGAATAATCCTATAATGCCTTATGATGAAACATTAGGTACTTTCGAAGGAATAATTCTTTTCAAATAAAACTAATAAAGTATTTTATGACAATTCTCCCATACGTTACATACATAGTTCTTCCTAGACTGGCCGACTAGAATACCGACGTGCTAATTATTCGTGTCACTATTTCCAGTAATCGTACTGAACTATTTTCTAGTCAATAAATTTAATTTAGTTTGTATAGTAACATTTTATCATACTGTACAATTTATTTTGTTCTTTATTCATTTTATTCTGTGGAACCACAAATGTTGTTGACATTATTATGTACCCATAAATTTTTAGATTGCCGAAGAAATCCAATACTTTTGGGCATTTAAGTTTGTGATAAACTGACAGCGTGTGTGCTGATAGCAGTAGGTATATATTGAATCACACAAAACAACAATGTCTAACAACCGGACGATTGACACGCGTTCGATCTAAACTCGATCAGTGAATGATGAAGAGGAAAAGTCAAAGAAAATATTTTACTTTTATCGAATGTAACTGCTACCTGACCGATTACCGCTATTAAGTGTCTCGGTTGAAGCTGTTTGCTAAGTAATCTCTGGCAACGATATCGCAACTGGCGAACCTCGTCTTGTTGTTGTACGTCGGGTGTCGACGAACCCGGTGGCGCAACATTTTTTTTGCTTTGCACCAGTTCGCGATCTGTGACGCCCGAGTTTTTACTGCACCGAATACCTACCTACCTAATTTATATTGAAACTGTTACGTAAATAAATTTGACAGTGCATCTGAATGCAAAAGAATTGAACAATTTGTATAGATGTAACGCTTTGTGTTACAGACATCTGTTTTGGTTAGTCTGAAAGCATGAAATGAGTAAAGCCTTTTTGAAACTTTATTTTTAACATCGACATGAAGGCACATCCTCGAAATGCATTACTATAGTTCTAAGTAGGGTAAAATATTATTAGTAACGATCATCCATTAACATTAAATTTTCAAATTTCATTACTAATTAACAAGAATTTTCAAATTTCATTGATAATCTGATATTTCCTGCGGCCAAGTCCGGTTGTTTTCACGGGAAATAAGAGTTTTTTTCCAGTGTATAAAATGTCCTATAGTTAGGTCTGATGATAAGTTATCACCACGTTAAATTCGTTCAATCCAATGGATTATTTTTTACGTGATAAGCGAACATACAATCAGACAAATATACCCAAAAACTATTTGTTTCTCAGGTCTGTATCGTACACCTAACACACTAATTATAAAGAAATACATTTCATATCCCGATTTTTCTTCATTCATACTTGATAATATACACAAAGTTTATCATTTATTATTGTTAAAAAAAGGAGCACTTAAGGTCACATGGCGTTATTATCAG
>DWFO01003321.1:0-12451 GCA_018246595.1 Mimoniades nurscia nurscia | reverse complement strand
TGAGACTACTGCCATACACCGGGCACATTTCCAGACTCCGACCCACTATTAGAACATATAAATTAGACAAGACAGACCCGGGATTTGAACCGATCGGCAGTCGCACTTGCAACCAACATGACCAACGAGGAAGTGATAATATAATAATAATAATATACGTAATTACGTATTGTAATCCGTATTGTATGTTTATCCTGGGAAACAGGCAGACGGGTCACACGATGGTAAGTGGTCACCTTCCGTATGTACGGACTCATGCAACACTCGAGGAATGGCCAATACGTCACTGGCTTTGAAGAAGGGCTTTTTTGCGCTTTCCTTATAAACCCCATGTCACAGTATGTACGAGTATTAAGAATTTTAGGTTGTTTAAATAGCTTGCTATTTGTTTTATGTTATATTACATGTTTTACATATTAATGGCAATTACACAATGTGGCGCGCACCACTTTTGCTAGGTTAAACATACAATCCTTGTACGAGTCCAGCCACAATTTTTAGGGGTACGTGAATTTGAATGTATCAAAATTCCTTAACGATAAAAAGCGTAACCTACATCATTAATACACAAATAATAAAGTAAACACATTTGGCTTTCCGTGCAATATAGGCCTGGTGCGAAAATGTGGCTTCCTAAATTGCTTACTCAGCATCAGCCAGCTTGAATAGGTATAAGTTTGCTTCAATATTCGATCTATATGGACTATTGAAAACTATAGTCCCCTTATACAATTGAAAGCATGCATTAGCATTTCGTGGCTTACCTACTGTTTTATCATAACAGCATTAAATTCTAAACAAACAACAAAATCAATAATTTATTATTGATTTCGAAACAAACACTGTTAAAATTGAACGTACAAATTTAATCTAAAACTGATTTTGTTTGTTAAAAGAAAATATATCATTTGAGCTACGCAATATATTTCTTGAAACACGCATAAACAATTATATGACTGAAATAGATCAGTGAAACATTTTTATTAAATTTAGATTTCGAATTGAAATATAAGAAATCGTGGATCGTGTATACTAGAGATTATCATCTCAGTCCTCAAGATTACCAATGCGTCTATGTATAACTTCGAATAGGACAGATGATACTAAATTACACTACTCGTATTTCCATTTACATAAGTTGTTTGTGCAGTATGCAGTTACATAAGTACCTACATTGTGCAGTATGTGACTCTAATAGTCTTATTTTCTGTCTTATTCGAGAGGTCATACTTTCTATTTCTTAGGTACGATATTATTGTTTTTTTTTAACTTTAAACTCCTAGTAGAGTAGCGTGGATTTGCGTCTGGGGTATAGCAATAGACTCACCACCTGTTCCTTGGTGGGACGTAGCCGTAACTGGTGAAACGTAGGAGTGTACTTCACTCATCTGTCTACCTCTTCGGCGGGATACTAGCTCCCTATCACCCAGAGCCGACTAAGAGGGAATTTAATTAGGCTGAAAACACATTCTTGTACTCATTAGTGTTATAGAAGAAACAAAATAAAATGAAGTAATTAATAATTGCATTTTTTATTAATAACATAACATTGTTTCAGATTGCACTAACTATTTAGCACAGCCTGTTATGAAAAACGGCAAGCCGGTGGATCTAGCCTATGACATTGATGTAGCAAGTAAGTTTGTAAACGTAAACGAGTAAAAAAAACTATTCGATCACAAATTTCGTATTTATTGTTGAAGTTTAGCGTAAAACTTTGAAGGAAACAATTATTATCTTTGCCTACACAAGATTCAAAGTCAATTCACATAGTCAAGCTAATCTATTACTGGGGGTGTGTTGAATACTTTATCGAAATACATAATTGTCGAAATGATAACATCATTACTTCTAAATTCATGACATAACATATTTCATAATATATTTCATAGCATCTAAATTGTTTTACAGATTACGTCCGAACGATGATCTCCTTCGGCATAATCAGCCTATTCGTGATGGCCATGGGCTGCGGCTTCTCCATTTACACTTTCCGTAACCCTAGATACATGTTCAAACGTCTTGCTGCGGGAATTCACTTCATTAGTAGTAAGTTAGAAATTTTTATTCATGTATGAAAGGATGAAAAATGAAACAACTGAAATAATTAAGAATTTATATTGTATTTTTTGAAAACCCTAATTTCTGGACCGTGGCATTAAAAACTCTCCTCCGTAAAAGCACTTTGTAAAAAATAAGTGGAAGTCATTAGGACTGTACATCTTAACCTTTTTGTAATTTTTGTAATTTTATGTGTGTGTTGAACAGCTTCCTGCACGTTCGTGGTGGTGCAGGTGACGATGTCGTCAGTAGACCACATGAAGAAGAACGTGAAATTTGTTTATCCAGAGCGGGCCTATCACTAGTATGTTTCATACAAATAACTATAAGCTTGTTCCCTATACAATATTATCTACTGTCGGAAGTGGGTAATAATAAGTATTTTTGTCCACAGCTACCACATTAGCTTCTTCCTGGCGTGGTTTGTAGTGCTGGTTAACGCTTTCGCTGCGGTTTCTTTTCTCTGGTATTCCCGTAAAAGAAAAGGCGACAAGGCGGCGACTGACGAGCTAGCCATGGCCGACGAGCCGACTATTATCGGCCGATGACCGGCCGTGCCGCGCGTCCGGGAACGGCTGCTGTGGTCGTATGGATACTTCCTCAAATCTATGCTGAACAGTGCTCAAATGACCAATAGCTGTAACAATATTCTAATGTCTTCCATATTGTATGTTACGACAACATTTTGTGGTGTCTGTACATTTCACCCTTTCTAAAATTACACGCTATATATGTAACTCGCGAAATTAATTTTTTACGCCTTGTTAATCTTATAAGCATCGAAAAATATCTTTATTGCGACATTTTTTATAACGTGCTTGCAATGTTTTACCCGAAACATCCATTTAAATGTTGTGTGTTTTCCGAGAACTGACGATTATGAGGAAATTCGGGATTGGCCTTCTTCGCGTTCTTACGTTGCGTTATGCTTTATGTTAAATCTATATACCTGTTCAAAATCTTTAAATATTCTGTCATTAGATTATATTTTAAGTACCTATTATAATTAATCTGAGTCTAGTCAAACTTCGTAAGCTGTATGATAAAATGAATTGTGAACCATTCCGTAATTGATCTAAGTCTTACTTTTTTCACAGTTTTACCAATGTACATACTTTCTGATTTGTCAAATATTCCTCAAATTTTTAAAACAAAAAATTAATATTGACTATATAAATAATAGTCAACTTCCCGTGGTCATCAGTATTTCATAATAACAAAGATTTACGAAAAGGAGATATATGAAGGATTTCAATGTTAATTTTATAACAGGGGAGAAAATGAACATAAAAATGAAGAAATGGGAATGTATTTTAAACTTTACCGTAGTATGAATAAGATTTATTGAAATCAGAAGCTGGGGAGAGATTAAAGTGAATCCATAAACGGAGATACTGCGCTAGTTATAAATTGTACTTTATCTGCTAGGATTACGTAAATTGTGGTTTAAGACCATTAGTACAACGAAGGGGGCTTTCCTTGT
Organism: Mimoniades nurscia nurscia; assembly: GCA_018246595.1. Lineage (NCBI taxonomy): Eukaryota > Metazoa > Arthropoda > Insecta > Lepidoptera > Hesperiidae > Mimoniades > Mimoniades nurscia. The sequence goes on along the minus strand of DWFO01003321.1, from coordinate 8,907 downwards.
GCTATATTCTTGTACGGCTAGGCATTTAATGATACTATAAGTTTTGGAATAACAAGCACAAGCGATTAATAACTCATTTCTATTACCGTCTCATCCACGATTTTTGGAATATATAAATTTGAACTGAAAATTATATCTTGTTAAATAATTTAATCATTATAATTAAGCAATGAATCGACTGATAATCATTTAGCCAGATTAATTTTAATTAAGCAAAGATCAGTTATGATTTACCTAAATAAATATCTACTTACATTTATTATGTTCTGAGTTACGTTTAACCAAAACCTGATATTAACTCTAGGTGTGAAGTTTCATACAAGTAATGAGCGCTAGTACTTAAGTAATTACAATATTTAACAAGTCTTTTAAATATTACTCATGAGTTTGTTTCCACATACATATATAAAGTAGTTGAAGTTTTATTGTATTTACATTGTTTGATTTAACGTTTTACAAATTATTGCTACATTAATGATGGATACGAAGCAAAGGAGAGAATATTATGATACAAATAATAAGATTAAATAAATTATAGTTCAATTATGAAGAATATTGGATTTTTTTAAACATTTGCGATAATAATAATACATAAACAATTATATGTTACATGCATTAACAATAAGGATTTTCAAAATGCATAGGTAACAGTAAAATTTCTAATGACAATAAAAGCTTGTAAAATGCTCAAGCCTCTTTGAAAAAACACTCTGAAAACGTATAAGTAGTGATATTATCAATTTGTGAGTGAATTGATGACACAAATATTGAAGTGTATGTAACAACTTTAGAAAAAAAACACTGTGTAGTTATAAAAAAAATCTGGCAAAGACGCTTCAACTGTTTTTCATATATTTTTCAAATTTGAACAATTACGGAATGTGTAGTGTTTATGAAAGTAGAAACTATGCGACTAGTAGAAACTATTTTGGTGAAAAATTCCTTGTATTCAATATGTTAATATTTCACCAAAATATTTCGATACGAGAACGATTCACGTTGAACGGCAAGTCGTGCCGGGAAGCTGAAGTTGAATAAATTAAATGTTTGGTAATTTCAAAATATATTTCCGTACAAATTTTATCCTACAGTATATCGTCCTTCGTAATTTTGGGACCAGGCAATGATATTTAGATGGATAATATTCGAAAGGACGGATAAAAAACTTCTTAAGTATCATTTGTTTTAACGTCTCAATGTTTACCTAAACTCTATTTAATTTACTCATTCCCGGTATGGAAACGTGAATCTATTCTTAAAATGTGTTTTCATGGTTGAACTGTGTGACGTTGTTTATTCCAATGTTCTTACATTATTTCATGTATTCGTGTTATGTACGTTCAAACTCTAATAATATTATTATAACCTTATCGAGCCTGTTTATATGGTTTTTCATTTTTTACTGTTGACTTTTATATTTGTAATTACATTTCACGATGTATATACACATGTACTTATCGTTACAATAAAGTATATTTGCTGTTCTGTTAAAATGTGCATATATTTTTGTGGACACAGTTGATAAGAAAACACCATTGCTCCGATGTTGAGTTTTATTTTTGTACCCAATTTTTTATTTATTTTACAATCCATCTATACAGTAATCATTATCACAATCATCAATTATTCTATCGTTACACTGTTGGAAACGGGACTCTTCTTAGAATGAGAAGACCATGGTCTGCCGCGCTAGGTAAGTGCGAATTGGCAAACAACCCAGAAGTATATAAAAGCATAATAGTCCAAAAATACAATTTATTTCAATGTGACATTTCTTCCGGCAGCCCGGAATGCTAATTTGGGAGGCAAATCTGACGTACTTTTTAAAATATCTCTCAATTTAATACATAAACAAAGAATATTGATGCGGTGTATTCAACGCGTACAACGTAGTTTTTTGCAATAGTAAGCAACGAGACCAGTATTCGTGTTTTGAGTTCCTCGGGTGGGGAAAAAAATGTCATGACTTTAGGTGTAGCTATTTCAAGACACGCATTGTCGAAAGTTTGGCAACAGCCCAGCGTCGACCTGTGACACTGCCAACCTCAACAGAGGTTAGTGCCCTAAAAACTGTCGAGGGAAAGGCCAGTCATGCTAATGGGCTGTTGTTATTTGATAGAGTTAAACTCTTACCGGTAATATTGAGATTAATAAGCTAAAAAGCATATTTATTACGAATACATTTTCTTACGATTTCTCTATTCATTTTAATCATACTGCCTACTGCCTCGTTGGTCGTATTGGTTGCAAGTGCGACTGGGTTCAATTTCCGGGTTACGTGCTACAAAATTTTCCTAATTAGATTCTTTAGTGGTTGCTCAGGGTCTGGATGTGTACCCGGTGTATGGCAATAAGCTCACCACCTATTCCATAGTGGGACGTAAACGTAACTGGTGAAACGTAAGACTGTTGTACATTTTTCTGCCTACCTCTTCGGGGATTACAGGCGTGGTATTACGTTCGTTTTAATCGTAATACTTCCATGTAATCAAACAATTTGCACCTGTTAACAAACGACAATGTAAATAAATAAAAGCGTCATTGCGCACCCCCTTTCTCCTTTCCTATTTTTGTGTAAATATTTTTTTTACTTTTTTTTTCACTTATACTTTGTTTTTCTGTGTTCAAAGTTCTAGTATATTATAAAATATAAACAAAAAACGAAGTAATAATATCAGAGAGGTAATTTATTATCCTTCTTAATAGTTCTAACTTTTTAATTTTTGGTTCCTTAAGTAATACCAAGTTGTTGAGTTGAATCGATGGTGGTCTTTATGGATCGATTCTGCGTCATTCTCTGCATCGTAGCCAACGAATCGAATCGTACTCCACAGCGATAGTAAATCCATCTGATGTTTGATAAAAGGTTAGAGTTATGACCATTAGGTACCTGTTGTAATATTGAACTATAACTTTTACGTTAATGTTAGTGTTAGTGACAAAATTTTACTCTCGATTCGTACCCCTAAGAAACAGAAGTTAGGTAACGAAAAATATTTTAGTCTTTTTTAAATGTAATAATACACAAGGACATTTATGATCAATTATATTTTGAAGATACCAAAATATTACAAGGCGATTGAGCATAATTCAACATACATAATTACAGATGACAGAGGTGAGTATTCTATTACTTTTCAAGAGATGTCGCTAAATATTTTCTGAATCCTCTGAACATTTTAAGATATGATACACAAACTACATTTAACGTAAAAGCTCTATATTCTCCATTTACACAAGCTACGAACATGCCTAAATAATAAAGGAAATGAATAAGGAAAATCATTACTTTTTCAGTGCCTAAAATTCGATAATCGATTCACTCGATTTCCGTAAAACATAAGAGGGAACCAGCGTTAGAAATACAAAATGATTAGATTCAAATTCAAATAGCAATTATTCAAAATTGGTCCATTTGAACACTTTTTTCACGTCACGTTTTCTCTAAACTCTTATAATTTCATATAATTTCTTTAATAATGTATATAAATGTACGGTTATAGGTCAATAAAAAAAAATCTCATTCCTGTACCATCCCAATCCCATATTTTCAATTAATCTGAACATTGGGAACCACACATTTGCTCATTTTATACCCATGCCCACCGATAATTTGAACTGAGTATATTACAAAATATGAAGTAAAGTACATCAACCGAAAAAATTATATAAATTGACATTATCATCTCGTATGCCACATCATCAATCGCTCAAAAGCCACGTGCCCGAAATCATGACAACAGGACAGTGAGATGTTTGTTCATTTTGTTATTTTGTAGAAATCTCAGCGTCGTGCCAAGAAACGACGCACTGACAGATGTGTACACGTACTGTAAAATGATCACTAAAATTTATGTGGCTTTACAACTGTTTTTCAGTTCTTTTACATCACTATATATTAGTGGTTTAGATTTCAGTCTCTCAAGCCGGTGGTCTGGGATTCTAAATCCAATATGCATTTTGACATCAGAAAGTTGCGTGAAAGCTTGTAATTGGAAATCTTAGATTTGTTCTTTTATTCTTTATTAATTACTCTTTATCTTATTTACTTACTCTTCTCCATTCTTTTGTAACCGCCTTCACGTATTTCCTACTGCCCAAAGGTTGACCGGCAGAGAATGCTGTTAGCATTAAGTCCGCCTTTTTGTTTCTTTACTATTTTGTAAGATATAAATAAAGAATAAATGAATGAACATAGCTTACTTTAACGTTCTTCATAGTTACCTTTTTTAAGCGCCGTAGGTTTGCATGTGACTAAATCTTATTGCATGTGACTAAGTCTTATCTGAAAGTGACCAAATGTAACCTGGGACGTAGCAATCTTTCCCATAAAATGCTTATTCACTCTTTTCTTGAACAAGTATAGGTTGTACGAATGGAGAATAATAAACGCTGGCAGAGACCTTTGCTCTTTGACAATCGGCAGCAGGAATGATTTAGTGAAACGCTTCGTCCTGTTTCGAGGAAAGTCTACAAGTCTAGCTCTTCTTTCACGGTTCTTCTTATCCTTAAAATTTAAAATTGATGAAAATGTCGATATAATTGTACGAACTGTACGGTCTTGTTGGTTGCCAGAGCGACTGCCGATCGGGAGGTCCTAGGATCAATGCCTGGGTCGGCACTACTAAATTTTACTAATTTAGATTTTTCTAGTGGCTTGGAGTCTTAATATGTGCTCGTTGTATGGCAATAGGCTCACCATAGGGAATAGGTTATTACATAGCGGAACATAAACGTAACTGGAGAAACGTGGATAATTCTATAAAGTAATCAAATATTTGGTACAAAATTGGACTGACCGAACTTTCTATTGCGAAAATTAAGATTCAACAATAATAATAACGCTTAATATTCATAACGGTCTGGTACTTTATACGACACCGACCACGATCTCTGTCTACCCTTAGTTTGGTGACAACTACTGGAAGAACTCATGTCTCTGTGCGCGCATCAGAGGAGTCGTTAGCATTTGAGCCCGGTTTATAAATTGGTACTGGTTTATTTTTGTCGAATGTACCTACGTGGGGGGCACTTGGAGTTGAACTACCACTTATGTTAACTGTGCTCTGTACCAATTTGAACATGACTTTGATTCGTATAGCATATACCCAGATGAGCATTCTTTTGTTGTGGGTAATTACACAATATTACTGCGAATAATAGCAACACTCTCGTCAGGATGGAGTCATGGCCGTCATTCGCAAGGTGATGATGATAGATAAAATTATAAGTAGGTAAAGCTCAAACTAATAAGTGAAAACAAATTGTGTTAATACATCTGATCCAAGTAAGTTTTTACTGTAGAGCTGAATTCGGCCCAATGAATCAATAAAACCGTTTACACAATGTACCAAAACTTTTAGAACAATAATGAACTTTAATACGAGAGGGAAATAATATACTAATTTAGTTATACGGATAAAAAATTAATGTTCTAGAGAGTAACAACATCTGGTCTGTAGCAGCTTCTCAGAGAATGACAGATAATTACAGCTACGTACAGTAAATTTTAAAACATCATAGTCCTTTTGTTTGCTTTGTGAGGTACAGCCGTAAATCTTGTGAGACGACGGCGTGTGAATTTTATACTGTATTTTTCCTCTACTGATATTCTTTACATAGGTACTTATACAATAAATACGTACATATATATGTACTATATTCTCTTATTAAAGTACGAAACTTTTTTTTATTAACCCAAAACATAATAATGTGTGATATACACTACATAACTTTCAAATCGAAATACGCAGCCAAAATAGTTGTTAAAAACTACTTCTAAATGACATTCAGGAGTAAAACGTGAGACAACGTTATTTTGGCAATAATATAAAACATTATTATCCAATAAATCTAAAAAACGAAATTTAACGAAGTTGTTTACGACAACACATTCTACATATTCACGCGATACTCTGATCATGTTAAATAATTATATTAACATGAAGCTTTAATTGTCATCATTAGATCATGCGAAGTTCTATAAAAAAACTCGTTTGATAAACACACTAGAATGAAAATAATTTTGAATATTTATTTTTATAATTAACTGTCAACAAAAATATAAAAGATGACATCGTACACGTCACAGCCAAATTTGTTCGATAATTGTTTGCGAGTTTCCTTGGTAACGACGCAGTCTTGCATGTTGTGATGATAATGGAATAAAATAATTTCGGAGGAAACCTTATACAGATCAATAAAGAGACGGTAATTTAAGCGGATCACGCGATATGGCCGAATCTAAGGTACGCCTCCGTTTTTGTCCCTTTGCGATTTAATTAATGTGGTTACCGTGACATGCGAACGGGGGTGGTACGCCGAAGTTTGCGTCTCGCGTACCTGTACACAGTGTGTTATTATTATTAGCCTGTCAAATGCCACTGGAATGTACTTTCATGTTGAACTCGTAATGAATGATGATAGTTATTCTGACATTTTAATGTACAGTTGTCACGACTGTACGCGATTTGCTTGCTGTTAAAGAGAATTTGAACTTCACATTCCGGCTTTTTATAAAAAGATGTAATCTGGTTGCATAATCACGTTGTAGGTTAAATGTACTAAAAAAGTAAAGAAAACTGTCGAAAAAGCTGATGAGGAAATTTCGAGTGAATCCAGTGGTAAGTAATTAAAATTACTAAGCCTTAGTGTAACCTATTATATTCTAATACTAACATAGGGTGCTATAAACGAAATGACCCATTATTCTGATGTGATGCACTTACAACACCCTGCCAATGGTCGTGTCACTTCCCTGATGGAAGCCGTAAAGTTTGAATTCGATATCTGTCAATGACAAATATTTAATTAAAGAATATGAATATTATTTTGTATCTAAATGTTTTAAAATGTCTACATAATATTTAGCAATATGTGTACGTATATTTACCATTTGTCTGACAGCTTTAGTGCTGGCCCTCGTTGGCTTAAGATCAAATGATCTTGTATAATCCACACGGACATCCAAAGAGAATAATCTCTTAATACGCTTAATTGATCTCTTAATACGGTTCATTGAACAATATATAATTATTACTGAACATTATGTATGTTTTCTCTAGTTAGTGATAGTAATGATGACGACGATGTCGATCAAATCGGGCATTCCGTCAGCCTGGGACCCATCGCTATAAACAGAGACGAGTATCTGCAAGCATTCAGGGAACTGGCCTTCGATCGAAACCAGCTACAGATAAAGAACAACCTGCTCCATCGGCGTTTGGCTGAATATTTCAAGTAAACACGACTCGATGTTATTTTATGTCGAATTTTCGGAACGCATTTAAATAATTCATGATATAGGTACTAGAGAATACGAAAATTTTTCATGAAATAATGCAAAGTAGATTCACGGAGAATATCGAAAAGCTTATATGAAACAATATGAACAGTTAATATAAATTTTGGTGGGCAAATTTAATTTAATCTTCAAGTTTTGCAGTAGATTCATATCACAACATTATGAGTTTGTTGAAACCAAACCTTAAAATATTGTTTAACAATGAAATTAATCATTTTTTATAATATATTTGAATTTTTTACTGTTCATTGGAGGTTTTCTGTTTATTTTAACCTAATATATGTATGTATAATACACAGAAGTAAACTAGGTACTTTGCTTTGATGAAATAATAGCCAGTTCGAAGCATCGAAGGCGAGAGCGGTAGTCATTGGAATGCTTAGTCAGAAGTGCCAAGTTGGTTTCCACGTTACATACAATATAAAACCTGAGATGTTAATTCGTTGACTTAATTAATATTATTATTACAGGAAGAGAAAACTTGATCACGTTCTAAAGCCCTTAGAAAATGCAAGTGATTTAGAGGACAAGTACCAACAAAAACTATTTACTTACGAAGAGCTGAAAGAAAAGGAGGAAAGAGAATTGGCCGATGTAAAAAACCTTAAATTATGTAAAGTTTTAATATCTCTAAATTTACGAGTAGCTGTGTAATTCGGAAAAATATTTACTGTTTATTACTTGGTACAGGTTAAGATGTATACAGGCCAAGCACCTGTTAAGCCACAATAAAAGTAGCTGTAATATGAAAACGCATTAGAAATTATAAAAAAGGAAATACTTTTAAATTTTCATGTTCTTGAACAAATTTGTAGTTTTTTAGTCTTTTTCTCCATACAATAACGATTAATTTTTCAGAAATATATCATTCAATTAGTTTTTTATTAATCATACGCCATAACAGATAAAGTCCAAACTCGGCGTAATCGAAGCTCAGTACAATGGCAAATTGGAGCATGCGGAGAAGAAATTTGATGAACTTCAGACATTAGAGCGGAGCACTGGCACGGGCCTAATATATTCCAAAAAGGGGAAACCAATCTCTGATAAGGTACAAATCGTTAAATCAACATAGTGGAGAGATCGATTGAAATATTATTTTGGTACTTAAGTATTTGGTATCTCTTAAGGTTTAAGCGCACCGTACTGATATTATTTATTATTATTGGTTTTACTTACATGTAACTGTGTACGCGTGTAATGAAAACTTTCATTCAAATCTTCAGGCACTTTCAATAACTTAAAGATTCAGAAATTACAATACAGCAAGTAAGGCTTTTTATATTACTTTTAAAAATACGAGTAATTTATATTATAGATATACTACTACCACTTCGTGAATACAGGCGTGATGTTACGATCTTTTAAGATGTATCAACATGATAGGTAGTCTTGTAATAAATATATCATTTCTTGTAACCAAATATTTGAAAATAATTAATATATACATACCATAATATAGAGAAATCTCTTTCTGGTTTATAAATGGCTGTGGGTACTTAAACGTTATTTTCAGACGGTACAAAGACTCTTGACCTTACAAAGAAGCAAAACAGAGCAGCTCTCAGCGCTGTGGTTGCGCTACATCAGGGTTAGGAATGCAG
>DWFO01003320.1:0-12452 GCA_018246595.1 Mimoniades nurscia nurscia | reverse complement strand
TGAAAAACATAGAAAATGTCCTTTTTGGAACTTGATACTTTGTGAGGTCAAAGATATGGATATTCTAAAACTTCTAATGCAATAAAACAAAACTGTCCAAAATGTAGTACCGACTATGTTAATTGCTGCAGTCGAAATATTCTCTTAGTTTCATAAATGCATGATTATTTTATTATTTAATCATGCGCACTCATCCTGGTATAGTCGTGAACATAAATCATTACATTGTTGTAGCCTTTCTTAGCGTAGCGCGTATTATAAACGGCTTTGATTTCTAAGTATTTACAATGATAGGAGAGAATCAGATATCTTTCTTAAAATTTGAATATCCATCTCATCTCATATATCAAATTAGGATGTGTTCGCACACAATTACATATGTACATGCATTCCATGTTTTCTATTATACTATCGGTGTCGTGTAAGTTCTCTTGGCATAAATTCAAATATGCCAATTCTTGTTAACGAAGCATGAATAACAATTCTATTACAGTGACATTTACCGTACAGTGTCATCATTATTGGCGTTTGGCAACTTCTTTATTTTTCATCGATAAAATTGTTAATGAACGAATCAAATTTGTTTATGATGATAGCAAAATGTATTATGCAATATTTTTTTATTACATTAGAAAAAGTACTTTTAAATAACGAATACTAGTAGTGACACTGGCAACTTAAATAACATGGCTGACACTTGCACTTTTGAAAGTTACGAAAGAATGTTATTATCTATTATATGTTTTCAATTTTCAATTTATATTAAACTCATATTAAATATGCTTGGCCACGTTATACGATGTATGAAGTGGTTTTAATGTGGTCATAAAACTGCCTAAAACAAAAAGAAAGTATTTAACATTTTTTTCAATTGATAAATAAATTTAATTAATCGATTTCTTTGAATTTTCTTTACTAATGTACAGTTGGAAGATTAATCAACTATCATGAAGAAATATTGGTATTGAACATTAAAAAAAAATATAATATGCTTTAAGTTAATTATTTCATATCCACCTATTCCATAGTGGGATGTAAACGTGACTGCTGAAATGTGGAAGTGTTCTACATTCCTGTGCCTACCTCTTCGGGGATTACAGGCGTGATGTCACGTTCAAGTTAATTATTCAGTAGTTCGAAAGCGAATATGTTGTGGTTTCTACGAAGATTTGACATACAGTATTGAGAAATATCTCGTGACAGTTGAGTGGCGCACTGTTAACGCTCAAAAGATCGTGTTTTCTTCACAATTTATTTCAAGAATCCCCAGTAACATTTTTCAACATCACTCGACTTTTACACGGAGAAAGTTATTTTTGTGCGAAGAGTTGAATGGAATTTGTGTTTAGGTAATGCGCATTTTATGTAGGTTGTAATTTTGTATGTTATGTTAAATACTTACTTAAAAACTGTGGAGATCGACCAAAAATAGACCACTTTTATTGAATGATTGTAAACTGCATTTAGTTATATAGATACATGTTTTTATGTCTTTAATGGTTGCATGCAGCGGACAATTTTAAATTATGTATTTACGTTTGGAACGTATGTTTTGCTTGATATACGATTATTGCCGAATACAATATCGTAGTATACTGACACTGATGGCAAACTATTAATAAAACGGACAAATGTATATTTAGGTCGCCACAACCGATAGCTATTTGTCAACGCTTCAATTTAATGTCATCACTTTCGGTGAATAGTTGTGCAATCCGTGAGAGGTAACTTGAGACCGTTGTCCTATACATATATACATATGTGGTCATCTCAATATCGTTAATTTTCAACTTAATTACGGTACCTAGTATAATTACGAACGATCTCATGGACTATTAAAAATTAGCTAATAGATTTTTTTGTGCACTATACATGCATGCTGTAATGTTATCTTGCAGGTATAAAATTAGCGCATATGGGTTTGCCCATAAAACGTAATATCACGCCGTGAACCCTGTAAAGGTAGACAGATGTGTTTAGTACACTCCCAAGTTGCGTAAATTAAATACATGATTTAATACATGAGTGGATGAAAATAAGTGGTTCATAGGGACTATGATACGATTAAGGGACAGATGAATGTGCTAGGCAGAACCGCATACTTAAATAAATAAATATCTCGGTACATCTTAATTACTTAAGGACTTAAGTTCTTTAATATTAATATTCCTGGGTTTAAAAAAAAACGATGTTTAATTCTAGCAGTTAACGCAGTCATTATTGCCATGTGAAATAACCCACAGTGTTCAAGTTGTTAAGAAAAAAATATTATACGTACATATACATAAAACAACAGATACGTATTTTATAAATTTTATATACGTGTACAAAGGTATAACATAAATTATTTACACATCATTACAGATGTCTGAAAATAAACAAATCACACGTAGTTTCGTTTCCGTCCGTTTTAACGAAATTAATACGAGATTTTAAATTGGATTTTAGGGTTGGCAATCACATATATCTCTGGATATTATTTTTTAAATACATCTATAAGTTTGACAGTTACATGTGCCGATATAGATATTATATTTATTATAATTTTATTTTAGCAGACAAACAAATACAGATAAGAGTATTTGTTTTACTCCTGGATTTTTATCGTTAGCCATTATATTTTATTGAGCTACGGTACAATACGCTACATACTGTGCAATTTTAACCTTAAGTGTTGGAAATAAAGTAAAAAATTATTTACGTGGTTAGAGATTCATAAATCACCTAATTGCCCACCTTATTTATAGAGTCAATAACTGATATAAAATTATTAAAATTGTATTTAATCAACGGAATAATTAAGCAGAATATTATGCTCTCAGGAAATTTCAAGAAGAAAAAGTTAAAATCACAAATAAGAATACGCCTTTGTACTATTTGTGGCGCAAAGTTCACATTGATTCCCATACAACCCAAACAGAAAAGTGATGGAATAAAAACGTTCCGCAATGTATAACCAATGGAAAAAAAAATGTGCTGTAAGCGGAAAGCGACAACCCTATCCCGAATATGACGCAACATCAAATAATATAGAGGGTCAAGTCTCTTTTTATAGGAAATAGTAAAAAATGCAATTTCAATTTCGGCACATTTTTGAAACGGGAAACGTTAAAAAAAATTAAATAAACAACCGTTGGATTCATAAATAGGCGTCTGGTAGTCAGCCTTGGCACCTCGCTGAGTTTCATCGCGCACTTCTTTATACACAAATATAAATTATTCTTGTTGTTTATATGCCCCTAGTGATGGTCCGTAGTAAGAACATTGCTTAGTACGCAGCGATAACACGCTTTTGGCTATATACAAACTCCCTTCACACCTAAGTATCACTGATGATCTTAGTTAGACTGGAAAAAGGCTTATTCATTTAAAATTTACGGTCATAAGCCAATATGATTTATGGCGATCATATATCGTTTTGTATAAAATATCGTTATTTAATATTCATCAAAAACATCAATTTAATTTATTGAGTATTGCAAATTAACTCATATACTTTATACTCTATAACGAAAGCAAAATTATACTTTTCTCACAAAATTACTCTTCTGGTATGAATTGTTAAGATATTTATCATTAATTTCCATTTAGATAAATTCCGCCCGTGATGCGACAGCCTGAAATTACGTGGATCAGTTACTCCGGGCTAACTATGTACTTGTAATACAAGTATCTTGGCATAGTTTTAATCCAGATTCTGTAAAAAAATTCGTCTGTTGTAGGATTAACGCACCAGTTGATACAGTTTGATATAGGGTTCACGTTTTGTGAAAAAATAAATGAATGAAATTCATTAAGGTTCTTGCTCATGCCTCCATGCCCACTGAAATGTTCTTTCTATGTCAATCAGCTAGGAGTTATTATTAGGTTTTGTTTAATACTTTGACGATTAGGAGATATTAGGTTTTGTTAAATACTCGTACTTTGACATCCCCAAACACAGATTATTTACCACTCTCATTAGACTTGGTTTTGAAGGCATTCTTCAGCAACAATTATTATTTTCTTTCAGCATCATAGAAAGGCGTTTTAAACACTGATGGTTATGATTATGGAAAAATTAATTTATAACTCTTTCACAACACCAGAATATTTTTAAGTTACAATATTCAAATCTGTTACAATATGTCGTCACTGGTATTGTCTGGCGGATATTCAGATAACAAGATGGCCCTTATATGAGAAACTAGGTTTTTCCTGGTGATGGAATCACGATATTCAAATTGCATTTTCGCTCAATAAATGTCTTTATCTTATAATTTTCGAGCGGTAACTATTTAATTGTGTCCGAATTTATACATAGTTTGATTGAGATTGAATTGAGATGACTGTTGATGGCTTCCTTTCTTATTTTCCTTCAGCTTATGTCGCATAGGATCTGAATCGATAATAACGTTTATATTCTGCCAAAAAGAATAAAAACCAGCCTGCATCCATTAAAGTATTCCAGCGAAATCTAGCTACTTAATTTAATTCCAGGTTACTTACTAACATAATGGATTATTTATGGTTATAATTCATCATTCTGTTTTATATGCCGTATGATCAATATAATTATGTATGGTTATAATTCATCATTTTGTTTTATATGACGTACGATCAATGTATTTATGGTTATAATTCATCATTTTGTTTTATATGACGTATGATCAAATAAGTACTAATGCGAAATACTATGGAATATTCCGACATTCCGGTCCACACATCACTACGCCACGTACACACTGGTCGAATGTAGTTAATGTTTCGTATTTAGATATTCTAACACCTTTAGCCTTCATTGCGAGTTTTTGATGTGGCAGGCGGTGGAATTTTAAGGTTATAACCGTTTTCAATTCACTCATAAAACGCGCGTCGTAATGAACTTGATACAATGTTTATTTTTATGCATATATCTTTCTTTCTACAGCCTCGTTGGTCGTGTTGGTTGCTGGTGCGACTGCCGAACGGGAGGTCCTGGGTTCAATTCCCGGGTCGGACACTATTACATTTTCTAATTTAGATTTTCTAGTAGTGGCTCGGAGTCTGGATATGTGCCCGGTATATGGCGAGAGGCTCACCACCTATTCCATCGTGGGACTTAAAGTAACTGGCGAAACGTGGGAGTGTTCTACATTCCTCTGCGTACCTCTTCGGGGATTATAGGCGTGATGTTACTTGTCATAGCTAAGATAACATAGAGGTTGCTAAGGAGTGCAGATCCGCTAATTATAATCATCTTTTCTTTCACTGTCAGCTACTGCTATTTAAAAGCACATATGCAATACCTTTGTGTCCCAACTAGACAAATGGCGAACATTGCAAGTGCATCCGGCACAGCTGTGGCCATGGCAACACTTACCAAAACAAATACGCAAAAATCGCAAAGAAAACCGATGAGTACTTCTTCGGTCAAATGTATTTTTCTGTTGTAAGTGAACTTGCCACTAACATGACGTTAAAACTTTACATGATTATAAGCTTTTGTCGAAGTTTTGGTCTACATTGAAAAATTTGCACCCTTCTGTAAAATCTTTCTTCAAGGTGTTAAAAGAAGTTATACATAGCCTTTTCTAAAAATTTTATCTGTTTTTGGTGTTTTGCGCGGTTTTTAATTAAGGTCATGCAATTGCCAAATATGTTACTCAATGAGCTATAAACTATTGTGTTTTAATTCGTGTTACTGTACATTGTCATTTTTACGTTTGATAAAACATTACGTTTTAATGTTCGAATCCCGGTTAGAATTTTTGAGTAGGTACCTACTTTTAATTTTCTTTTCTGTTCTCATGGTTTTTCCGCTTCTATTTAAGTTATTTTCCCGCTGGTTATCGTCAATGATGGCGACGTACAATTAAATTTTGCTTAGTTCGCTCACATGTTTTGTTCCAAGAATTATCCACTACCTGATTGCCCAGTTTTACATTTAAATATGTATTAGCTGTTAAATCTTTCGAGTACTATTTCATATCAAAGCTTTTCACAACATCAGAAAGGGACGCCTCAAAGATACATAATGTTAGTTTGAAATGTGAATACATTTCGACAAACGTTCTTTGTATTTCACCAGTAAACATTAAAATATCATTTGGTACAAAACGATTACAATAATGTTGCCATTTCGTATGATATACGCGCAGTACTGGCATTGAACTCCCAACTAGCAAGGAATTATGATCAATGGAACAATAAAACTCGTGTTCAAACCATTCCGGCTCCGATATGACGTCACATCGAAACGGCCTTTCATTACAATATCACTCCCCTGCGCACATAAAACTACTTCTACATCCGTTCACCGCTACGTTTTGAATTCGGAAACGAACACATTGATTAAACAAGCAATGGATTAGATGATTGTCGATAAAAATGGACGCGGTCTAAAATTGGTGTTGCATAATTAGGCCAAGTCGATCGTTCGACTCAAGTGCGCCTTCCCATTCATATTTGCACCTTGCGTTTCTATGACTCACCAAATAATGTATGTATGGAAGTTATTACATTGTTGTGAGGAGGTTTCTGATTGATGTCCGCGTAGGTAGGTACGTATTTTGTTCACCCGCAAAGGAATGAACAGAATCACACAGTCAAGTATAAGGTTAAAAACATAACAGATTAAGGCGAACATTTATTATGATGGGAAGGAATGAGGATTTTATATGGGAAGAATTACTATTTTCGTGAACAAGCTGTATAGTTTCGAGACAATATATAAAATATATGCTTATAAAGATTGCGATTAACGTTTGAAGTAATCCACATGTCGCAACTTACTACCCATTTTAATGATGTGGCAAAATAAAGTGTGTACCTTCTTCCACAAATTAACTCATTAATTAAAATTAACTCTTAGAGTTTGGCGCCTTTTTTGGTCACAATTAGTAGGCAACATCAAACACAAAAAAATCAGTTTAGTCTATGACTGGCATGATGCAGGCTAGTACCATTAAACATTATAATAAAAAACACATTTTACTGTTATTACCGATCATCACATACCTTACAAATAATATATATAATATGTAGGTACTTTGTTGAACATTATAAGGGCAGCTGAAATATCCATATTAAAGTTCCCGGCACTGCCTTTATCGTTACATAGTTACACACAAGTTTCTTTTCAGAATAAAAAGGCTGGGGTCGCAAAATGTGGGTCGGAAGACTTTACACACATCAGAGAACATGATGGACAAATCTCGGGAGCGCAGGTGTTCTCGTAATGGTTTAGTGACATTTATTTCTAAAACACACATAGCTTGGTCACATAAACGGTGCCGAAGATTAGAATCCCTTAAGAGTATTAAGCAGAATTGTTAGTTAAGTTAGAACTTGCTTTGAACCGTCATGTATATTTTTTCAGTAATTTGTAATAGTATGCAAAAATTACTTTGCAATAAATCGCAACCAAAGTTAAACTTACCCACACGAAAGGGCTATGAACAATACATACAGGAACACAGCACCAACAAGTTACTGATATCTTCGTCTAGATAAAGAGCGTCATATGTCGTCACTTGTCATAATCTATGTATATGATAACAAAATATTGGTGCCAGTAACGTATAAATAAAACCAACCAAGCATCAGAATTGAATTTAATAATAAATACCGTTGATTATATCGAGCGTCAGAAAAGGGCTCTCTTTGAAATGTCATCCCAAAATTCCCTTCGGTTAACTGACAGCAAATCCCGAATCCTATACATCAGTGTACTTTCGGTTAAAAATACTTTCGCAGTAATGAGTATATCGCGAGTGGCGTGTTGTATAAACAAAGCGCGAATCAAACGCTACAAATAAACGCACCCACTGCGAGTTGCTTCGATCGATATCGTAATGGAAACTCACCTCTGTTCGTACTTACTCTGAGCTTGCAGATTTTCTATCGTGTAACATCAAATACCCTTATGAATCTCATAAATAGCATTGATAAAATTATTATTGACATCACCTTTTTATACATATAGGTGAAGATACTTTCAGATTGTCCCCGTGTATGGTACCTGCATGTTCACCATCTATTCCATAGTGGGACGTAAATGTAACAGGTGAAACGTGCGAGTGTAGGTACTACACTCCTCTGCCTATCTCTCAGGGGATTACGGGCATGATGTTGCCTTTACTTACAAACAGGTGTAACAAAAGAGCTGAAGATACCTTCGACTATGATCAGAAATGCTGTAAAAAAAAACAACGGTTGTTATTACAAAAGATTTCTAACGTAGGCACTTTATTTTCTTTAATTTGTTATTAGTACATAGTATTTTCAACACGTGATAATCTCCAAATCACACGGTACGTTGTAAGAGTTGCGTGCCTGGGTAGGAGGAACTCCGGACTCCTCGAGTGGGTGGCTCAAATCGAGATCGGCAGTCGGTGGTTACATTAAGATGAAAAGCGTTCTTCCGGAGTAGCAACGCATTTACTAATATCATAATTTTAATAATGAATATGACACAGATAATTATTCTTGTTATATAAATAGCTGAAGATGTGTATAAAAGGTATTACATACGTACATATATGTTGCGGTGTGAGGAAGGTCGCGACGGTTTACTTGGAAATATAGTGATCCCGTTGAATTTTTGAGTTCAACAATTGCCTACGTCATATTACTTTGTAGCTTATGTCTCATTTTTCTGTAATAACAGTATCGCAAATACTATATTGACCCTGGGCTATTACTACTCAATAATTATGTATGAAATATGCTTGTAAATATGTATGTAAATCTCATTATGGATACATATATTATGTATATGTATGTATATGGATGAAAAACACTTTCCTTTATTCTTTTTCTTTCAAAAATACTTTAGCTGAGCACTGTATTGCGTTTTATATCGATCATAAGAGTATCTCATTAAACATGTTCCAGGCGTACGCCAAATAATCTCATCAGGTACGAAATGAGCGAATCGGGGATTTTATTTAGCAATAATTTTTATATGGGGCATGTTTGCACATTGGATAATGACGAAGGGAAAACAGCCAACAGACGTACTAGCTATTTTGTTTTGATTTGTATTGCTATGTAGGATGAGAGGCGGTGAAACAAGTAATGGTGAACGGTTTTTGAGTTGGCGTAAACTGTTTTTTAAGTTTCGTCGCGGGGCATTGCAGTTGGATCGGTAGTCGCACTTGCAACCAATACGACCAACGAGACAGTCAACACAATTTTAACGGTGTAAAGAAATGCCGAAAATTTCCAGCGCTGCCCAGTTTGATGTTAGAAAGAATCGTTTATGTCCGGCGCCCTCAATTACCGCCTGATCTATTATTCCGGGCCGCGATACTAGTCACGGTCATGACTGCGACGATGGCTGCTTTGGCAATGTATAATCAACTTTAACTAAGTTTTATTTTGTGCTGATTAATTATTGGGGTCAATTTAAGGAAATATCTGTCATATCCAAGACAGCGAAACCGCTGGTTACAAGTGGTTTGAAATAATTACGTTGCAGATTAAAAACTGTAAAGAAAGCGAGCACACAAAGGGGGCGTTTATCCCGCGTATCCTATGGGAAAAGTACTCGGTTTTACACTTTATTCCCGTGAATAGAGCCCGTCTGGGAGATTGCGACTATGCACGCCGGCAGACAATCTAGCGCTCGGTCAATGACAGAGTAGTTTGTTAGAAAGAACACGTTTTACAACACAATGTGTTCGCTCTGACGCATTGTATATACCATGAGTTATGTATAGAATTTGTTATGTGAACAAACGTATTTGTTTATTAATGAGTACGTTAGCAACAGCTCTTTACGGGGTAGGCATAGTGCACAAGTGCAAAATATCTCATTTCTATCTTTACATACCACAACTTCCTTTACATTCGACTTCTCTTGCTACGCGCACGCCGCTTTCTGAGACACATGACGCCCCCACAGGCGAATATAACCTGTTCTAGATAAATAAGTTTCGCAAATATGTCATTCTCGATAAAGCACATTATACATTCGAATACATTCCAGCTTCTTAACACGTATAGAGATATTAAAAGTGTTTCCTAGGAACGAACTTGTTACTCACGTTGTTCAGTATCATCTTGCGCCTTAAGCTAGTGGACCTTAGAACTCCTTCTGATTAAACGTAGCCTACGGTAGTCAGAGTTAGAGTGGAAGGAATGAACAAAAATAAAACCCACTTATATTATATTATATTGTTCTTTGTATACTAATGATAATAATAAGAACAAAGAACAAAATCCAATGAACAGGGATAATAGAGACAGATAATACGAATGCGATAGGCGGTCTTATCGCTAATGAGCGATCTGTAACAGACGAGCTTCGTACTAAAGCAGAAATGGAATAATGAGAAAGGAAAGTAGGAGTGGGAGTAGAGGGGGAAGGGGGAGGGCTGAGGGTACGTTGTGTATGGCTGTAACATTTAACGTATTTACCCATCAGTAAACAGTAGCCAATATTAGTTACCCAATAGTAACAGTAGGCAGAGGTGTTTAGTACATCTACTTTTCACCATTTATATTAATCTTCCCATAGCATAGCTAAATGCGGAGCTGATACCGGCAATTTGAAGTTCGAAAACCTAACAATAAATTGTATTAAGGTGGAGTAAGTTTAGGAGGTAAGTCAGTGTAGTGGTAAGTGTAGGAGGTACAGATTGTAGAGAACGAATTGTATTTTAAGCTTCCTTAACACATGGTTGCGACACTGTATAGGCGCCCTTATACATATGTACATTCCAGTATATTAAAGTATTAAAATATTGTTTTAATACTCTCGTCGAACTGACAGTGCTTTTATTGCCATGTTAGTATATTTAAAACATTACTCATTACTGTGGTAGGTCTTTTTCCTTTATACAAATATATTTAAACAAAATAAGTACATATTCTGTTTTACAATAGTAATAAATGAAATTATTGCAAACGAGAATTGAGATTATTAACAAAAGCCCCTGGCGTGAACTTAAGCTGATAATAATGATGATAACATATCCCAATAACCAGATATTTAGATACTTATAAACTGAAAACAGACATGTTACCACACTCAAAAATTCTACAATTACCCTCTAATCTTAAAAGGGCATTCTTTTACAACATCTAGTTAATTATCCGTTGAAATTGGAATTTGTATTTTATCATACAACATTATTATTCCATATTACTTAGGAACTGTTAAGCCTAAAGATAAAGATATTTCTACGTAAAATTCATCACGGCGTATCTTAGGCGTTATGAATAAAACATGTCACGTGTCATATTGAGAGCTTATACGAAAGACAGGCGAGCCTCACAATGCTTAATATGTACATATATTCGTCTGCCTAGAGTTTTTTATTTAATTCTTTACTTTTACGTTATGAAATACCTAATGATAAAATACGAAATACAAAATTAAATTTAGTAACATTCTCTACATGTAAATTTTATATTGTTGTAATGCTTGTTTCTGGGTTTATACATTTGCACCAGAAAGAACATTTTCTAATATCTCGGGACATCTCCACACATGGCCATCTGATCCCAAACTAAGCGTCAAGAGAGCTTGTGGTACGGTAACCAGATGGCTGATAAACTACATATATACATATAAATATATAATTTAATAGATATTTTTTTACACCTAGACACAAACACTTGTGCTCATCACACAAATATTTATTCAGGGTGGGAATCGAACGCACGAACCCCGGCGCAACAGTCAGGTTCACTAACCTCTGCACCAACGGGCCAGTCAAATTCTTCTTCACATTCTTATTTATTTGTTTTTAGGGGACTTCTAGATTGTTCCATTGACCTTTTTATACTATAGAGAGATTATTTCCTCACAACCTGCCCGTTCGTCGAAGGAGTAAGTAGTTCGTTGCATAATACTTACCTTATAATAACTGCGTAGAAATAGTCATTATGAAGTACGTAGGTTATATAATATAATGTTACGAAGTTGTATGTAAATACGACAAATATCTTTCTGCTGTTGGGAATGGTAGTGTTCTCAAAATAAAGCGTCAAGAATGTAGTTGACAAGACGTATACATCTATAAGGGTAAGTATTATAAGGATTTCTGATGTGCGTGTATTTCTCTTCTGTATTTTATTTTTGCCATTCTATACAATACATACTGTTACTAACTTTTTAATGAACAAAATTTTCCTCTTTCTCACGAACAAAATAACTGGCGTAGACAGAAAGAAGAGGTTAAGACATACTTAGGAGTTGGCGTGTCTCTCCGACCGCAAAGTGTGACGAGATTTTTTAACGCCCGCCCGTACTACGATGGAAATAAACAAGCATAAGCCCTATTTTTTACGACACCATAGCGATTTTATTAGCTGTAAATTGTATCTTTTCAAAGTATTATTAAATTATTAAAAATAAACACACTAACGTCTTCCTTGACTGCCTCGTTGGTCGTGTTGGTTGCGAGTGCGTGGGTGCGATTCCCGGGTCGGACACTACTGAATTTTCCAACTTAGATTTTCTAGTAGTGGCTCGGAGTCTG
>DWFO01003319.1:0-12456 GCA_018246595.1 Mimoniades nurscia nurscia | reverse complement strand
GATAAAGCTGAACCCGTATCAAAAGAAATTTTTTTACGCTAATACCAAGCTTAGGGGCGTATATAAATAATGCAAACAATATAATACGCTATAATAATACGCTAATAACAATAAAAAGTTCCAGTTTATAAAACCCAATAATATCTGACCCGGGGATCAAACTCAAGTACCTACTATCGATCAGCAGTCCCGCTTATAATCAGTCCACCAACGAGGCAGTCAAAGTATCAAATTTTTTACATGTGCCATCCTAAGTATCGTATATGAAACAAAAGTTCATAAATCTATCTCAGCAGGTAATCGCTACAATAATATTAACTGCATAATAGAAGAGGTAAAGTGCGAACGGAATACAGCAATGTTTTTATTTTGCTTTGCATTATTTTCTTTTGCATTATCTTGCATTCTTTGCATTATCTTCAAATGTTTTCTTTTAAATGTACTGAAATAAATACCATTTAGGTAAGGATAATACTTCAAATTCGTTTAGTTACTAAACTAATTAACATTTTTGGTGTAGGTATAGTAGTTATTGTACTTATTATCTTGGTCAATCTCTGGCAATCTTTATGTTCTGGCTTGTTTAATTTCATTTGAAAATAGAACTTTTCGACAGAAGTGCAATATCGTGGAGCGCTGGCAGCGCAGGTGGCGGGGCCGCTCAACCGTGAATCCCCCGCGCCCCGGTCGACAACTGTTCCATGTTTTTTTTTCTCTCAGTCTAGTAGAGAGCAACGGCCCCATCGGCTCACCACTAAAACGTTCTTTTTAAGCAAACTTTAACCCTCTTTGTGAATATTTATCCTCAAAAATAATATACTGCAGATAACAATATTCACTATATTCAGTATATAGATTATATGTTATTACACTTTACACAATACATTTGTAACTTTCACATCATATTTCATTGATATAATTTTTTGTCACTTGTTTATTGTTAGCGTGACATGAGTAACTTCGTTTACAATACGTACAATAACGGTGGCATAATGACACCGGCAGTAACAGATCGATACAACTTGGATAGAAAACAAAAACTTTGGGGCAGTGTGCAACTGTGGGGATTCTTAATTTCCGGCTCAACTCGCCGAAGCCCGGTACTGTTGATGGGAAGGCCTATGTTACGATATGAATTATATTTTAAAAGGCAATAAACGAGTATAATAATATAAGTAAGTATACATATATGTATTTATTTAATATATAAACCTAAACCAGCCTTCAAAGTTGTCTAATACCAGATGAGAATGATATTGTATTCGGAATCGGGTGTATAAAGCAATGTTGGCTAAGCTAGAAATGCCGTAAAATAACCGGAACTCAAACCGGCCTCGGCTGCTCGTCGCCAATTAACCGCGTCCGACCTCTGGACTGAGGGCTGCTACTCCCGCGAATGTTTTTGCTTCTTCTCGCTTTCACACAAATTTTTATATTATCGTACGTGAAACAGGAATTCTCCCTAATATGTCCCAGTTCACGGTTATTTTATTACACGGTTATTTTTGTGAGATTCGCTGCATAATGCTAATGTTAACTCACAGTGTTTTACTTTAAATAAAAAGTTAGAACCAAAGAAATCTCCAACACCTCTACAAAGACATTAGATAGGCAGCGTATAATCGTAAAGATCTTTGATTCACAGCGTTGCGCGGCAGTAGAATTGACTGAAATCGCACATCATTGCGCAACGATACCCGTAATCTCAGTACAACGGCTCGGCGATTCTAGGCTACATTATTATCTACATTTCAACGCCAACATTTCTGTCTACATTAAATGTTAATAGGGAATTCTGCTTAGGTACCACCGGGTCACAATTAGAATTAACGTTTCCTAATCCTTGCTTACATACAAAGAAAATTCAAAGTCGATGTTTACTGATTACATTTGACAATTTAACCTTTACTGGAATTTAAATATTCAGTGCTAAAAATATAATAATTATTATGGAGAAGTTTTTCAGTGAAAAAGTTTAAATGAAACGCTGGGCAAGAGAGTTGGCAATAATTGAAGATAGCCGCCTTAAGAAGACACAAAGAAATCGTTGGAAAAAGCTGTAGATACCATGAATGGATGGAAAGTGAGCTAAGGAACAAGACGTAGCTGTTTCTGTTCACACGCGTTTATAGAAACTGTTCTCATACACAAAACAACCACACATTAAATACCCGCGAAGATATTACACAATTTGTTATCTTTATTTCTGTAGCGCATTGTCTGTATCAGTGTTGAGAAGATTTTCATAGGGTTTACAAAAATATAGTACGATAGAGTCATGTTAAGAATAGTCTGCTGTAATTTATGTTCATATACCATACCATAGGATTTAGTACATATGTTACTGTCTATAACCTCAAACTTAATCAAGTACAACAGAAATTAATCTTAAAAATTCAACATGTCTTAAAGAAGCTTCGTGAGAGCAACATCATAATTTGATCAAGAAAGTTAGAAACAAACTATACCTAAATCTTAATGAAAAATAAGGAAATAACTCATTCGGAATAATTGGAAAAATAAAAGTCGGTTCCCGTCAACTTTGAAGATTGAATTCGTTTGAATTTTGACCCCAATTCAAAAATTTCAAAGCATAAACTATCTGATTACATGAAATTTCTAAAGAAATGTGTTTTATACAAACGTTAAACTATTAATTGTTAAGGTCATTTATTTATGTAATTTGCAATAGGGAATTAATAAGATAGGCAACAAGCTCGAGTAACGTAATAACCGGCATTAATGTATGAACGAAAGACCTAGCTATAATAAAGTTTAGTACGAATACTTAATTGTATATTCTAACATCATACCTCTGTATTAAAATTAGTGTTAATTAAAGAATTCGCATCGCGACATTCAAAATTAGTACTATAGGATAGTTTAGGAAGCTATTGAGGAAACATGTAATACGATAGATAGTGTGACACGAAGGATAGATTGATAATATTGATAATGTCAGTCGACCAATATTTCTACTTAATATTATCAAAACTCAATAATTCCTAACAATTCATCACTCATATTTTGGCCAACAAATCCCAAAATACAACTTATTTAAATCTTAAAATGTTAAACGTATAGGGTAACATTTTACTACTGCAATTAAAAAACAGGCAAAAGTATTCTATTATAATCTAATTAATAATACATGTAAAATACACACACAAACCCTTTTCTCGCAGTACTGTTTCTGTTTCAATGATGTCTTTCACCGACAACGGAATTTGTGCAGCTAAACATTGTGATTTAATAATCCTTTAGAATAGTTATAGGTAAGCCGTTTATATTGAATCACTTGAATGTCTTTCGAATTCACTGTATCACTGCTCGAAAATATCAGACGTTCCGTTTATGTTTAGGTATAAAATACAAAATTCACGCTTGGTTTATGGCGACAATGACGGTAACCGACTGGAATTTACGCAATCGCTTAAACCGAAACGTGCGCTCGGCGCGCTGCCCCGACACAAATGGTAAACTGTAATGTAGGCAGCCAAAGAAAGTTCGACATCACATACCATGGCGTGGAAGCCTTTTTGCGTACTGATCTAATTTATACTA
Organism: Mimoniades nurscia nurscia; assembly: GCA_018246595.1. Classification (NCBI taxonomy): domain Eukaryota; kingdom Metazoa; phylum Arthropoda; class Insecta; order Lepidoptera; family Hesperiidae; genus Mimoniades; species Mimoniades nurscia. The sequence goes on along the minus strand of DWFO01003319.1, from coordinate 8,892 downwards.
GTATAAAGTAATGTTAGGAACCATTGAACTTAGGACATTGTAAAAAACAAAAATTTCAATATATACTTACATATTTACCTCCGTAATTATACATATGTAATTATAGCTACCACTAAAACTTGTGATAACTGAAGATATATTCATTAACCAAAACGAACTGCCTCGTAGGTCGTGTTGGTTGCAAGTGCGACTGCCGATCGGGAGGTCCTGGGTTTTCGATTCCCGGGTCGAACAGTACAAAATTTTCTAATTTAGATTTTCTAGTAGTGATTCGGAGTCTGTATATGTGCACGATGCATGGCAATAGGCTCACCACCTATTCCATATTGGGACGTAAACGGTGAAACGTGGGAGTGTTCTGCATTCCTCTGTCTACCTCTTCAGGGATAACAGGCGTGAAGTTACGTTTTAAAACGATATTTAGTCTCTTATATATGTAGTTTCAAAAGTTTTTTTTGCTACAGAAGTTCCCGAGGACTGGGTTTGAGTACTGAACAAACGACGACCACAGTAATACCTGTATATTTTATAACCGATTCCACCGAGATATATGCACTTGGGCACTGTCTCGCAGAAGGATACAAAAGCTGATGCTTTCTGCGAATGGGTGGCATGGTCATAGAACATTTTAAAATTAACCTCCGGCGTACATGTTCCCATCAACCAAAATAAAGTAAGTCCACGGTTCTTCGTCATCTCTACCCATCCCATTAAGAAACCTTATACGAGTGAACTTCTACGATGCATTGCGGTCGTTTTGTACTTCAGCAACGACGTTACACCCTTATTCTTCTTGTAGCCGATCTAAATCCTCGGCCTGGGTATCTTTCGTGGGGATCTTTGCAGGTGGAATCACGCCTCTAAGCGTGATAAACTAAACGTATATTGACATTATCATGAAGATGAAATATCTTACATTGTTTTTTTCCCTCTTGTAGCAGTGCTACCGCACTTTGCACATCTTCAAGCAATGAGTGATTGCTCGTTGCTTCATGATAGACTACTACGGTACTATTTTTTTCTAACACAAATTTAAGGAAATTGCTTTACCGCAGAAATAAAAAAAAACTTTACTTTCCGCCTATTATCACAAATATAAAAATATACGTAGGCACTGTAGAAATCCAAAAAACTAGGAAACACCCTTCTGTTAGTAAAGATCAAAAAAATCCACAAAAGTATTGCACTTGTCAAAAGCAAAGCATACCAAAATTATTCCGAACTACAATAATTTTGTACCTACTAACCATCGAGAGTACCTTCAAACATTCTCCTTCTTAAAAATCAAATGGACTTGGTGCGACCAATTTACATTAATATCGTTAACAAAAACACAGCTGCCAAGTTTAATAATTACACAAAAATGAGATGTAGGTTGTAGGTATGTACATGAAGTTTAGGTTGCTAGTTTATCTATGTATACGATATAAGCAATTTCCACGCACATATAGACAATCATGATATCTTGAAAACCGTGTTTTCGATGAATTTGAAACTTGACACGAATATTTAACTTATCATGTAGGGGTCTTTTAAGAACGGATTTTTAAAAATCTCGACGTTAAAGGGATTACATTAGGTTCGAAAGTTTGTAATAAACAACATCGGTTTTGGAGTTACAACCCAAACATTTTAAATTTAAGGTCTTTGTGAACAAAACGAAAGTTTGTAAAGATATCTTCGTGTTTGAAGTTACACACCAGATATGCTAGATTTCGTCTTTCATAAAGGAAACAAATTGGTGGGCTTAATTATTTTGTGAAATTCCACCCCTGAAGCTTTAAAATAGGGGTTGAAAGTTGTAATGAGATACCATCGACTTTCATGTTACATACCTGACGCTTCAGATTCATGCTATCAGTCCATAAAGAGATTTTATGTGTTTACAGATGATAGTAAATTCTATGCAAACGAGAGTAACATAGGGGTTGAAAGTTTTTATGAAACTTAACTGTAAAATAATAACAATATAATGACACGCAAAGCCGACGCACAAGTATTATATTTAGATCGATCGAGATAGTATTATATATTAGATAGATCGAGGTAATGGAAAGGAGATTAAATGAATAAATAAATGTAAGGAGGATAGAATAAAAAGTAACATCACGCCTATAATCCCTGAAGAAGTAGGCGGAGGAATGTAGAACACTCCCATGTTTCACCAGTTACTTTTAAGTCCCACGATGGAATAGGTGGTGAGCCCATAGGCATATACCGAGCACATATCCTGACTCCGAGCCACTACTAGAAAATCTAAATTAGAAAATTTTGTAGTTGCCGACCCGGGAATCGAATCCATTACCTCCCGTTCGGCAGTCGCACTTGCAACCAACACGACAAATGAGGCAGTCAATAAAAAGGAAATGTAAAAAAAGGAATGAAGGTTTAAGCGCGGTAAAATTCCCACATAACTCGCTATCTCTCCCAAGATGACGAGTACCTATTGATGGTTTCCGCCTCGCTGAATAAAAAAAGGTACATATTGCTACCACTTTAACCTGTAGATACATATAAGAGCACGTCATATAGCTTGTTTTCGGGTCTCATTTGCTGTGAGGTAGATCTGCGCTCAGCCACCTCGCAGCGATCGGAAAATAAAGCCTTCTTCTTCAAATCTACAGCTTATTTAATTGGTTGGCCTTGAGAAAGGCCGTTGAGTGATGAGGCATTGTATTAAAATGATTAATTGCAATAGCCAAGGTACGCCGAGCAGTTGTCAGGCATACTTGCCGCTCGAGGTTCCTCATGTCTTGTGACAGTAGGCACAAATTATATTATAAATAAATGCTTTAACTCAATTAATTAAAAAACAATTATCTACATAATCAAAAAAACGTAATAACTGTAATTTACTTAAGCTCTCACTTGCATTTTTTTTTATTCAGTAAGTAGGTATGAAAAATATAAATAAAAAATAACCACATCTGAACATATTTTATTAATAGCACAACAACACTAAATCTAAAATCCTTATTTTATCACATCTTTACAATTTTCTTACCATTTCATCCGAACCCTTGTGTCATATACAGTTTAGAAAGATATGCTGCCTTCCATTCTAAAATATCACCCAAAAATACAGCCTTCTCTATAACACTCAACACCACACAATTATTGGCTTCAATTACACCTATATATACAATAAACATCTATGTAACATCGATTAAATCAATAATTCTCTAAAATACATCAAGTTTAACAACAATATTACTATTCAATTAGGCATATATTAATTGTCACGTAGAAACATACGTATCTCGAAGATAATTGTATTTGTTCTACGTACACTCAGTTTGTCCTGTGTCCTCGGCGCGAGCGGCTCTCAACGAGCGAACGTCCCTCGCGTTGACGATAGTGTTATACTGCACCATACGATTTACATAATGTGCCAAATCTTATATTGATTGACGACTAAACCTAGACACAAACCTACTCACTCAATCGCTTCTCGTAGGCAAGGATAACGACTGTTAACTATACAATACATATAGATCATATAACTTTTAATAAACAGGTCTAAAAGGTTCGGGGTACATCTATATTTACTTAGAAATTAATAGATCGGCTAAAATGTATATAAATTTGAATATAAATTATTCTCGGGGCAATACCTCATAAATATATCAAAATAAATTTGTCTAAAACAATAAAAATAAATCGGATAACGTTTCTTACAATCTTAAAATCTACAAATTCAGTAAAACTACACGACAAGTCTAAGTTCCTAATATGACTTGACACAACGTTTAATGCGGTACTAAATACACGTACATAGATTACACGTGATCGTTTATGTTTAAGTATAGGTACCAAATTGTTATATTAAATATGTAAGTGGGAATTGTCCCTAACAAAAGATAGCTAGATACAAATTACAAGTATATAATCTCAGGGCTGTAGCAGAACAGACGTAAATACATTCTTAACTACTATACTTTTTAACAACATCTCCAGGCGCTGTAGTTTAATTATCGACGATTTTTTTTTATTAACGTCAAATACTTCATAATAATGTTATTTATATTTAAATTATATAATGAGCATTTGGCTAAAGGTTATGTAAATTTTCATTTTGTAAAATAATGTCACTACAAATTGTATAGATACTTTGGCATTTAATATCATATACGTGTGGCGTTTATTTAAAATTAACTTAAAAATATATATATAGATACATAAGTAACGTTAAAATACATTTAGCATTTTTGCAGATATGTCTTGCAGTTTTTAGACCAGAGCTTTTTATGCAGGTTGTTATTAATAGATTCTCTCAAATTTCATTATAGTTTAAATAAGTATTATAAAAATATAGTAGGTACTCACATAACAAGATAAAACTTACGAGTTACTTAAATACAACAAAAATACAGACTAATTTCTTACAAAGGGACCTTACAATACAAATATAATACAATTTATGTAATTTAAATTAACCATAAAGGTATAACTCATCAGAAAATCAGTCAGTTTAAATGCAGTAGTAAACTTATAAAAAATATCAATTTCGTTATTGAAAACAACCAGTAGGGAGTAGAATCAAAAGTAGATTATATTTTATTGATTGTATAAATCAGTATTTATACAATCAATAAAATATAATCTACTTCAGTAAGTGTGGTAAACAAACAATATATAGGTGTATATATACATATATGAAATATTTTACACGATTTTACGACACCACGTTCCATATATAGTAAGAGATGTTTATTAAAATTAAACCACTAGAAAAAAACGAAACTGTTGAGCTATTGCAATTTTCCTGCAAACATTTCATTAGAAATCTTTGTGCAGTGAACAGACGGATTGTTAAAACACGGATTGGACGTACATAATAAATAGCTTAGCTTAATAATGTCTTTGAGCACAAGATTATCAAGATAAATATATAGACAGGATCAAAACATATTGTTAAGGTTAAACTGAAATAAAATATTTTTTTAACAAACAACATTTTCTAATAAAACAACAACAACATTCATGTAATACCTATTGAGTGTCGCAAACTGACTCAGTCAGCCATTTCAATGAGTTTTACCAACATTGTTAAACTAAGTATTGTACGTAAAGTTATGTCATCTGAGCGAAGATAAATATTGTTCTAAATGATTTTCATAAATAATAAGTCAATCACCCCAATCAAGCTCCGAAGCTCATAACCTTATTCTACTTGATAATAAACAATAGTTTGTGTATTATCCGTTACTACCCTGCCTTTTGAATGTTTCTCTCAACGTCTCTGTCCAATTTAGATGTAGAAATTACATTCCCATGATTGATATATTTTTCATTTAAATAATGATATAAATTGACACTGTCTGAGACGAAACAAATCATCTCTAAATTGGATCAAAAAATTGAAAATATTATATTGTCTATGAAAAATATTAAATTATCTTTCTTAGCACCACAACCCTCATCTTCCTACGCCATTCCAAATACTACCATTTCATAAACAGTCCTCTCATCTTTAAACGTTTAAATTTGTTTTATTTTATGATGGATTATTTATTTAAGCTAAATGCCCCAGAAATTATGGTTACGATTATGTAATTTCAAATTATCCCATTAATAATAACATATTTCAACATAACGTAGTCAATTCCTTACATTTTATGAGCAAAACATATGTTCAATTTCTAAGTCTACCCAACTACTTCGGTAGTCAAAGATTTTGTTCTAATATTCTGACAACAGGTACATCTCTAAAATCTACGTAATCGCCATGAATTGATAATTAAATTTTAAAATGGCACTACATGTTATTATATTTATTTACACTAACATAATTATATCATTGTTATATAGTTGTATAGGATCTCCTGATAGTTCGGAAACAAAACGAATGTTCATACATAGTAATGGTAAAATAACATATATCAATAAAATGTTTTTATAACATTTGAGATAATAGCTTGTTGTTTCTTTATCTTAATTCTTAGGAAGGTCATGAAATATTAAGATTACTTTTTTCCATGTTTTTCATTTAAGTTAGGTTTGGAAGTGGAAGTAGATGGTTTAGCAACCGTTGTAGATTTTGCTGTTGTAGGTGACGTTGTATTTAGTATTGTAGTTGATGTTGATTTAATAGAAGGCATCTTGGTTGGTTCGTTTTTTGAAACAGCAACCGGTAACTTGGTATTACTAGGTACAACAACAGTTGATTTAAATATTACTTCCGATTTGGTTACAGAAATAGTGCCCGAAGGCATTATGTTTGTCGTTGCAACTGTGCTAGTTGTTTGTGGCTTCAAAGATTTATGCGGTTCAGTAACAATACTAGTTCTGACATCTGCAACTGATGTGACTGGTATACTACTAGATAAGCTTACTTTTAATGCAGGTACACTTTTTTGGTTTTGTGTTACGTTATTAATTATACTTTTAGAAGCAGGATCCTTGCTAGATTTTTCTTTTACAGATTTGTTGCTTTGATTTGTACTCGGAGTCGATTTTTTTTCTGATTCTAATCTAAGTGAACTTATAGGCTGTGTAGGTTGAACTTGAACAGTGTGTTTGAAAGTCTTTTCCTTAGTAGTGGCAGTGGAACGTAACGAATCACTTATTATAGATTTGCTTGATTGAGCCGTACTGACACCCAACTTTTTTTCAAATGTTGCTACTGGTCTAACCGAAACTGTTGACTGTGCAGGTAACGTAACAGTCGATTTCGGGGTCGCTTCGTTGGGTATAGTGCTTTGGCTAAGGCTTTCTGCCCCTTTTTTTTCCAACGATGCACCTGATGCCAGCAAAGCCGTCATTGATGTCGCTTGGGTTATTGATAGCGATGCGATTTCATTGGTCGTAACAGCGGTATGTGGTGAAGCTGCTGTTAGAGATTTGGTACCTTGACTTAAACTTGTCGTTGTTATTTTTCCTATTTCTTTATTTGAATTCTGTGAGCCCGTCGACTGTGTAAATTGAATTTTAGACTTATTCGTCGGTGTTACTGTGTGAAGAAATGACTGAGCTATGGCAGTTGTATTTGGAGTGCTAGTTTTATCTCTAGAACATTTTATAGATTCGTTATCGGCTTTAACACTTTCCATGTCTGTTTTTTTCGGGTGGACATCAGGGTCTCGTGGGTCTTCTACAATAGTTTTCTTTTGCCGTTGCAATTGCTTACTAGAATTACTATTACTGCTAATAATCTTATCAGCTGTTTTTGTACCATCATGAACATTTGGTGCAGTAACTTTCATGGAAGATATATTTTGTTTTTGCAAACATTCCCCAGCCACGGCTTTTATTGCTGTTTTTATCTGAGATTCTTTTGGTTCAATATTTGGAGTCTCCTTTAAGCTCTCATTGCTTTGTTCCTCTTGAACAGGTTTTTTGTCTAATAATTGATTTGCTAATGTTTGTGTTGCAGGTGAAATTTTAGGAATTTTTTCGATTTCACTGGATTTAATGTTCGAACTAGCTGTAGCCTTTGCCATCGTTATATCAAAGGACTTATGTGCTAATTTTGTGTCAATTTCTGTTTTTGTAATGGGGGTGATAGATATAGTTCGAAAGTCAATAGTTCCCAATTTATTCACAATGTCCCCAGTACTAGGTCTAAATAGATCTGACTTACCATCATCCACTTGTGCTGAATGAGAAGTACAAGTATACTGATGTGTATTTTGCATTTGTACTTTAGGACCTTGCTGGCCTGATGATTTTATAACATCAGTGTTCATATTTGAAGCAATAGTTTTGTTTTGTCCGTATTCAGGGGATACACTCGCTTTCACAACATTTCCCTCTACTGTTGATAAAATTGGCACTGGTGTCACTTGAATTGGTTCCATATGTTTTGTTACGCTATCTGCATGAATTTTAGCAGTTGTAAAAATAGATGATGTTAGGTTGGAATGGATAGCAGGCCTACTAATCTCCACGAGTACAGAACTTTTTACAGTTGGGGCTGTTTGAGCTCCAAAAACGTTTGTATTCATATGATTATGTAGAGTTCTTGATATACTAGAGTTAGATGCTACAGTTCCAGCGGCGCTAATAGATTTACACACAGTGGATTTTTCACATTTAGTATCGGAGTACATGTTATTTTGATTTTCACTTAATGACTCTGTCTTGGATTTAGACAATAGATATTTGGCACTTCGATTAATTGTTTCTTTTTTCTCTATTTGTAATAACGGCTCTATAACAGTATCGTCTGATTCATGACTGAAATTTTGAACTTTTCTTTTAATAGAATTCCTTTTTGTTTTGATAATTCCCACATTTGACTTTTTAACTTCATTTTCAATTCCACTCGTAATAGATGTGCTATCACCGCCATCTTGTGACGTCTGAAATCAGTAAAGTAATATACCTATTTTTTTTTTATATTGTGACATTACATTAAAACAAACTTAGCGTTGACGTACTTAAGTCAAAAGATTTTAGAAGAAATTTAATGAAGTAGATATAAATACGTAACGCAAGGTATATAAAACATATTGAGTATCGCATGTTCGATGTCTTTTATAATACAAATACCAAAACACTTTATTGCACACCACGTTGACATACACATAGACAAAAACAGTAAAAGAAACAAGATTACACGGCAATAACAATACGCAAAAAATATATTTGAGAGACATGCAATCAGGAATTAACTTTATAAAAAACCAACACAGTGTGGAGGGAGAAGTAAAGGAGAATTGAAATAATCAAGAGACTGAGCTTGTCTAATGGGTAATGGTAGGGAGTTCCAAAGGGAACAGAGGAAACGGTAAAAGATTACAGGAGTAGGCAGGCGTTCGGAGAGTGAGGTTAAGGTTGGATCGGACGAACGGTCGTTATGAGCCATATAAATGTATTCAAACCGTTCTTTAAGGTATTGCGGGGCTGTAGGACTGAATAGCTCCCAGTAAAGAGTAGAGAGAATAAGAA
>DWFO01003318.1:0-12456 GCA_018246595.1 Mimoniades nurscia nurscia | reverse complement strand
CACCACCTATTCCATAGTGGGACGTAAACGTAACCGGTGAAACGTGGGAGTGTTCTGCATTCCTCCGCCTACCTCTTCGGGGATTACGAGTATTCCTTAGACTTAAATGTCGAAAATTATCGTTTTACTTTAGTTTCGAAATTGTTTATGTACACTTTTCATCTGTAAGATTAAACTGGTGCGTTTCACTATATTCTTCATGCCACATGTCACTATCAGTTTCCGAGGATTTAAGAATGAAATGCTCACCTGAGAGGTTCGGAATCCTGGCCGTCCCTAGGCTTGCTTTTCGGTTTGTTCGCCCTCGGGCATCCGGAGAGCGAGCGGTGGGACGAGTAATTGCCGGTCACGTGGCCCGACCCATCACACCCGGGCGTAGGGCACTTCAGCTCTTGGGAGTGCGGTTGGAGCTGCGAACGATCGGCGCGCGGACACCCGGACAGGCTGCACATATACAAACTGCTTACAATGCCGTGGCGGGGTCACTGGCCGTAGCTTGCGATTACATTTTAAAAACTAACGATAGCATACATCGATGTTTCATAGAGCTAACAACAGCTCGTATCTGATATTTGCAACGAATAAGGATTGATGGGCTATGACCTTGAACGTACGATTTTCAAAATTTAATAAAGCGTAAGATTATTAATAAATAAAATTCGGTATTTTATGTCATCAGACAGTAAATTTGAAGGTGTAGGTATATTTTTTATTAGTTTTATCATTACCCGTTTTATTTGTATTGCTGTTGGAAATTGGTATCTTTTCATAACTAAGAGTTTTAAATTCGTGGTTATTCTAGTAAAACCCGGGTTAATTGTTTTACATTGCCTTAATTAATCATGATTTCATATATTTATTAGACGATGTCGAACGATTTCATTACTCCTCTTTTAAATTTGGAATATCTATAGCTTGATCTGGATTCTGTATTGATATTAATAAATTATATAATGTAACGTACTAAATATTGGTGGCAATGCCAGAAAAACCTAATTTGCTTTTAAATGACTGAACAACAAAACATGCGGTTGTTAACCAATATTAAAGTGATGCAGTCTTAAAGTGATTTTTTACGTGCATTTTACGATTTGACAATATTAATATCACATAAACTGGTCTATACGCACTCGGGGTTTAAAATGGCGTTACATCGCTTTTATTAAACATTTCGTTCACAACTCAGAAAGTGTTTTGGTCTAAAATGTGTAAATCGTCCGTTTCTTTATGATCCAAACATTGGTAAAAATAAACGGGCCGAAGCGAGCATCTGTTGAGTTGTAACAACTACTACGGCACTTAGATCAACGTGACGGGTTTACTTGGAAGTGTCTGGATAATTTCTATTTATAACTGTACCTACGTACAGTTATAAATAAAGTTAATCGAATGCATTCTCATTACGTAAACGCAACGTACTTATATGGCATAGATCAATAGGTACCTATTGCATAACCGGTAAAACGTGGGTCTTTACTACACTCCTCTGCCTAACCCTTTGAGGATTACGGGTGTGACGTTATGTTTTTTGAAATCTCTATACACCCGAAATAAATTTATCTTTATGAATACATGAGTAACAATATTAAAGATTTATGACATACGAGTAGGTACTTGACGCTGTTCTCATGAACAAAATTGTATAATTTCCGCACTCATTCAAGGTTTCAGTAAAACTTTAGACAGATAAATATATAATTGTAATTCTGGTCTCTTTCTGTGGCCATGAATTAAGTATCTAAATTGTTTCAAATGATTGTAGGTAGGTAAGTGCATTCCAAAGAACAACTTTTGTGATTTCGGTAAAGGACATAGGTACCTACCTATAAGGAAATATATTTACAAAAATATTAATGAAATACATGTAGATAACATAGAGGAAGTTCTTCCTATTTTTCGATATATTATTGCTGGTTACTACTAATTGTAGGTATTCTGCTATGTTTGAACGATATATTGAGTATTATTAAATAACACCCAATCGGCGTATAAAGTGGAATGATAATGTAATAAAAAAGGAATAGACATAATTATGTTTATAATTGTTAATAAATAACAATATTAATTTATATGCAAATTATACGCGACTTATGTATATCTACTTATTTTGTTTTTGTAATCAATTGGCGTTCTGCATATCGTTGTTTGACCTAAATAGTATCTTTATCTATTGTTTCTAGTCTTGTGTGCGTTTATCTTTAAAAGTACTGCCCGTACGTTGAACATTTTTGGGGTGCATGAAAGGAGCCTCCACGAGTGGCGAATATGTCTGATAAAGTATTAGCATACCATGGCCGGCGCAGCCTGGACATTACGACTAATCCTTTCACCACGACAGCTGATTACTCAAGATCAGCTGTCAACTGGTAGAAGAAGTTGAGCATTTGACTGACCGGTGGGTGCGGTGGTTAGGGAACCTGACTGTCGCGTCGAGGGTCGTGGGTCCGAATCCCCAAAATGTTTGTGTGATGAGCATAAACATTTGTTATGGGTGTGGGTGTAAAAAATAAAAAAATCTATTTAAGTATATATTTATATGTAAATATGTAGTTTGTCATTGTCAGCCGTGTGATTTCCATACCACAAGCCGTCTGGAAGATAATTTTATGCTCAGGTGGCCCGTGTGTGGAGTTATTATTATTGATTTCAATGGAAAAGGCAACGCTTTTTTGTTTTCGTTTCGTTTGACTTAAATGATTCCTGTTCACGTATAACTTTATTTTATATACAATGCATTGTAGGGGAGCTCATAGAATGCAGTGAACGGATAGTTGAAACTAACATGTACTCGAATATTCACATCAACCAGGATTAATGAACCACCGAACGAACAGATATACTCTTATCGGCAGGTCTGAAGCAAGCCGCTGAGCGCAATGTGTTTTGCCTATAAACTTATATGTAATTCAAAGTATCCTGTCATACTTGATTGAAAAATAAAAAGTTACTCAATCGTAACACCAGGCAGAGACTGCCAATTGCAAAATATATCTATCTTTACAGACCTGATGTACTTCTTTATACTCATCATCATATATCGTTCTCCTCAACATTGCACGGAATAATATAATAATACCATATAAAAAATATGTGTGTGCGTTTTATATCTTAGACAGCAACCGCGTCAATTGGGACTAATTCCAGTGTTATTTTACCAACCAACGAAGGCACGTCAACTAGGTGCCTCGTCAACAGTTTGATAGGTGCCACATCAGCGTTCCATCATGCGGTTAGTTCTGCACAAAACCTGGCGGTGCGCCGCCAATTGAGCTCTGCGGATATGCGCAAATTGCCGTTCGCGGATTAAGGTCGTTACACACTATCGCCGACCGATTCCACTCAAATATTTCGCTTTCTCGACATCAATTTTAACACTGTCCTCTTTTCCACAACCAAACCTTGATAACTCATTGGTATTTGTCATTGGATGGAAATTTTTTTCGTAGTCTAATTTGTTTGTTACCGTTATTTCCTTGTTCACTTCTAACACTTCTCACTCTTTTCTATGGTTAATTTAATAGTTTCATAAGAAGTCCGTTTGTTTCTAAAGACGTCGGATGAGATCCTAACTTCAAGAGTGTTTTGTAGTTATTTAAGAGAACGTAATTATTTCCGAGCGAAGTGGTTATTCCGACTAATGAGAAGAACTAAGTAGATAATATTACATAATAGTGTGAAGTGATCCTCATTGGTGTCCCACGCGTTGTTTTAATCAAATGTAATCCTTTTCTTTATTTAGATATTGCAACGCATGTACGAATATTCGTGCTGCCCCCAATAGCTGTTAAAGTTGTGGTCTACTGTCTAGTTTAAGTAAATAAGTAAACAATTACCTACTCAGCCCTAATATAACCATATAACCAAAGAAGTTACATAATAGATTCTTGACTTAATTACTATTGAAATTAGAATATTAGATTCTAAAAAAATTATGTTAAAAAATTGTTATCACAAAATTGACTGAACGTGCAAATTCGTTTCCGCTAATAATAACACGAATGCTAAATAACATTACTCAAGAAGTCCATTAAACTTGCATTAAATATTTGTTTAATGACAAACAAATGTAAAACTATTTATTATAGACAACAAAGGTAAATCGTGAATAAAAAAAAGTAATGTATTGTATAGATATTCGTATGGATTAGTAGATAAAACACCATGTTAGTAAAGGCATTGGGAACAGCCCGAACATTCAAACAATGAATGCACTCTTAAAATGTCCGCGCGAACATTTCCGCTTGCCTGCGGTGAGTCGCGTAGTTGCCAGAAACGTGGCCGGAGCCGTCGCACGAGCGGACCGGGCACTGGATGAGATCCCTCGACTCCCGTATCCGGCAACTCAGTTTACCGTAAAAGTCCTCCCGATGGTAGCTATCGTAAATAAATACACACAATTATAACATACCGCTTGTATTTATTATCCATGTAATTTAACACAAATATCGAATAGCCTACGATAGAACAATATAGGCACCTACATGCATTGTTCTGCATACGTTGTTAACTATTAATAGACATAACAATCAACGCCTAAATGTGGTAAGACTCTAGTAACACAATTATTATTTTATAATAAGCATTAACTGGTTCTAGTAATACAATTATTATTTTATAAGAAGCGTTTAATATGTTATTAACCTGAAGCGATAGTTTCATACGTAATTAATGAAGCGTAAACTAAATATCTTTATAAATACGCGATGTTTATCTGCGTCAAACGTGTTATATGGATATAAAATTCATTCTTAAACACATATGTAGTAGTAGTGTTTGTTTGTCGAGTAGTATTTAAAAAATAAAATTACAAAACACTTGTTTATAATGACGTTCTATTTAAATTATAGGTCATTTATCTTACCTGTTTCGTCTCATAGTAATGTTTCAGTAGCACGTTTCGGAATATGTCTTATCTTTTTTTTTATCTATCGTGTTCCCGCGCGTACAAGCGCGCCTGCGCGGGCGCCGGTATATTTAGACTGATTCGTCGAGCCGACTGAGACTTTGCACTGCTCTACGTTCGAAATACCACACCGCGGAACAGTTTGTGTCATTGTATCTGTCAGTAGTATTTTCTGTGTCTTTCACTTACTTCATTCAATGTAATTCAACACTAATTAACGTGATTAACATCGCCATGATAAGTAATTACAATTAAAGAGTTTCAAGTGCCACTTAATAGATACGCGTAACGTTTTGTGGTTTAATTTAATGTAAATGTATTCGAAGAGTGATATATGTATGTATTAGATTAAAATATATTATAACTTGTTCATACATTGAGTGTTGGGTTTGTTTTAAATGCACATGTGCATTACACGTGGTAATAAAAACTTCGGTTCGAGTGGCGTACCGTTGAGTATTGTACGTAAGAATGAACCAGTACAGGTTACACAATGTAGACAGTAATACAAAAGAAAAATCGCGACTCGGTTCTCACCCGCGCAGTATGACCTTATCCTTTCCTATTGTGTCTCCTTCATTGTTTTTGTTTCGTAATTTCTTTTTGTTAATGTAGTAATCATTACGGTGTGTGGAAAAGAGCGTTCTGTTAATCAATTAAACCTGATTTCTTATGCCGTTTTAGCGGTAGATAAATTTTATAAAGGAAAATTTTTATTGATATTTTATTAAAAATCCAAACCACAGATTACAGTGTACAATTTCTGTTTGACATTACTGTTTAAAATCCGATATTTTTCTATTGAATTCATTAATATTGCAACGAAGGGAATTTACTTATGATAGTAGTGCAATTATTACTAATGGCACTATCGACTCAGTACTGTCATTAGTTGTTAAGCTTGTATAATATTCACCTGCTGTCTTTGGGTTTGTCGTGCGGCGCGTGTGGTGGCGGCATGTAGCAGGGCGGGGAGTAGGGCGGCGCGTGCGGCGGGTAGGCGGGCGGCGGCGGGTACGCGCCGCACTGGTACTGGTAGCCGCCGTAGCCGGCCGCGGCCGCAGCCGCAGCGTAGTCCGGCTGGCCGAGCCCGTATCCAGCCACAGGATGAGGGCTCATGCCGCCGTATCCTGGTTTATAGTTAACACAATATATAATACCTGTTTTAAATATATTCCGAAAGTTGTTATTATAAATATGATTTCAGGAAGTTAATGATGGTGGGCTTTATTGTTTTGATGAATGCAAAATCACATGTGCAAACTTAAATAGAACAATAAACACATAGAACACAGCTTCAAACAGCGCCTGCTCTTCAGAATTAACAACATTACTCTTGAGCGTGTGTTGCGGCGAGCTCGCGCGAGGGGAGCCATTATGAGGTCGCGTTTTAATTTGTACCACGTGTTTTACGGTTTTACGTATTTGTCCATATCGCTTGCATTTTACATATATCAACACGTAACTTAGTTACCGTGTAACGTTTGTTTATGATATAAGATTTAAGAGATCACAGACTATGATATAAGATTTATAGCTATGATTATCTTTATAAAATCTTTGTTCAATGACACAATTAATTAGAATTGTATATATATATTTAGTCAACGCTTTTGAAATAAAGTTGAATTAAAGGCATACATACCTGTAGCGTCTCGATGGTATGCCTCTAGGTAAGGATGGCTGCCGCCGCTGTCCGGCGTCGATTCCCGACTGTACGACACGGCACCAGGAAAGGTCCGACTGTTGACAATAAGAGACAAATTTGTATATAAATTTTAAGGCACCTGGAATGTATAAGAATTCCAACTAGTTATCATAACTAGGATCGTTACTCTTACACCGTTAACGCCTATCGTACGTAATTCTAACGAATCCACAACTTGTGAAATTGAAAAGTTTCGCTACCGTAGTACCGACTTAGGGTAAGAGTGGAACTAGCCTATCTGACAAATGCCTCACCTATGTGGTAAACGGGACACACTAAGGTCGAGGGTTTGGCCCTGCGGGCTCGGCACCTGTGGGCTGGCGGTGAGCTGCGGCGAGGCGCCCGGCGGCGGGCTGCCGCGCGCGCCCCCGGTGCCGCCTCCGGCGCTTGTGTACACCGGCGACGCGTATGGACCCTGTTGTAAAAACGGCCGGTTATTCAACTGTAGACATGACACACAACGTTCGTATTTCAATGTTGCCGATTGCCTCCATAAACGAGTTTCGTTCGATTTCATTTATTTGTATTTCCACGCGACTCCAAAACGTATCCGTTTAACACAGCTCGAATTATTCATTCGCGATTGTCAGCGACTGTTCTAGTTGTTGTTTTCTAAACAAGATGCCGAGCTTATAAAGTAGGACGAACGTGAGGGAAACTCGGCCATGCAGACAATCCGTTTCTCCATTCGAAAGTGTAGCTCACCTGCGGACTACCACTAGTCGACGAGAGATCTACTGCTGGCCGCGGATCACGCGGATCCCTTTGCGTAGGACTGCGCGGTCTCTGCGCTTGTGCCGCGGCGATCTTCACCGATAGGTTGATAGCCGAGAAACCGGGCGGGACACCGGGACCCATTCCAGTGACGCCGGTCACACCGCCTACTCCGCTAGCCGTTTCGTAGTGGTACATCGGTCTGAACGGAATTACACGAACGTTGGAGATCACAAGCATTCGTACAGTGATAAACTAATCTAATTAGCAGTGTTGTGTTGTCGGGAGTCAGTAACGCAAGGGAAATGATATAAACACTATTAGTTGGGGCGTCTCGTTTACCACATTAGTTTAGGCATTGTTTCTGAACAGATATCGCGTAACGATTTATTACTACTCGTAATTATTACGTACCTAGGGTAGATGGGTCCCGTGTTGTTTTCCTGCTCGGACTGGTCAGTTTTCATTGGTGTGGGTAAGTGCGCATCGTGGTACCGCTCCTCATCCCAACCGTACGGTCTTTGAGGGCACTGTGCGGGGTCGTACCGTTCGAAGGCGGTAGCGCCCTCGTAGCACCTCGCCTCGTAACCGTACCGTGTTTCGTTCATTTGACTACGAGAGAAGTTTTACTGTTCAAAATATCATACATATTTCGTTTTGGACAATTGAATATCTAGGATATTTGTCATTTGTACAGTAAAAAGTTTCTTAAATTATGAAGACTTGGTTTGATTTGCTTGTCATTTTAAATTTAAATGTAGTTAAGAACTTTGCTTCAAGTGATTGATTCTTAGTTTAGTTTATATCTAGAAAGCATGCTCATTACCTGTAGGAGCGTACGTGATCGTCGGGCGGACGCTCGTAGGGCGAGCGCTGGTCGGGCGGCGCGCCGTAGCCGGCGTGGCGCGTCTCCATCCCGGCGGGGGGGTCGCGCTCGGGCTCGGCGGCCTCGCGCTTCGGCACCAACAGCTCGGGCGCTTCGCGCTTCACGGCGGGACTGGGCGGCGACGCCGCTCGCTCGTGCTCGCGTTCGGGTTCGCGTTCGCGCTCCGGCTCGCGTTCACGCTCTCGCTCGGGTGCGCGAGCGGCGCTTGTGCCCTCACCTGATATGCTTACCGTCACAGGATGCGGTATTGGCACTGCAAGCGACACTTAAATTTATAACCTTTTACTCCACTTTACATTATATTATAACGAATATAAAATAATGGAGATCTAATCGTGTATAAAATGAATTCTATCAGAATGAATTTTGAAAGGACCTTATTGTTCAGCTAACTTTATCGTTGTTGATTTTTAAAACTGAAAAACACGAGTGTATGGTATCTATTTCGAGTGAATATTTTCTCGACACTATTAATTGAAAACATTTGTTGTGAATGTTGCTTCTACTATTAACATTGAGCAAATAAATAAGAAAAGTTGAGCAGATCATCTTTGAAGACATTCCGGCATTCAGGTGACACACAGAGAGTGAAGACTTTGGACTCCCGACAGTGACTGAGATCAGTTATGACGAATGACCGAAACCATGTAATAAAATGACAGGAAATAACTATAAGGTACATTTAGATATGACGTAAAGCACTCTCACATTCAAGGTCTGTAAGATATTCCGGTTTGGAGTTGGTATCGTGAAAGCCATATTAGTCACTCCGATACATTCACTGGACCCGGTCTAGTTCTGTAACTCCGAACTCCAATAATTTCCTTCAATTTATTGCACAGTGAACACAAAGAAAGTACAAAATACTCTAACATTACTTGAGTAACGGTTCCTTGAAAATTTTGCATCAGTGGCCGGCAGCTTCTTGAAATTGATGCTGTTTTAGAACAAAACTTAATACTTAAGGATTACGCAATTCTTTCTTTGAAATATAGAGAGAAACTACATTTAGACATTCGGGGACAAAGTACGGAATACTGTGTGTATTCCGTACACACAAACACAGAAAAAAAATCAAGTAAGACACTGAACGTATCGATTTATTAGTAACTTATTATTATATATGACGTCATCACACCTGGACATAAAAAAAATCTCTATTTTCAGAGATATAATTATTTATTCCTCGTTTGTAAGTTAACTTATATATTATGTGTAATGCGTACATTTTAATCTCAGACCTGGGTTTAGATTACGACAGACTGTCATGTACAATGACCGTATAATGTATAAAGCGGCTTACGCACCCGCAGGTCTGGGCCTCTGCGCTCGGGCGGCGGCCTTCCTAGCGGCGGCGGTGGGGCAGCCCGACAGCGAGCGGTGCGTGCTGCGGTTGGAGCTGACGTGGCCGCGTCCGTTGCACCCCGGCGTGGGGCACTTCAAGATCGTCTCGTGCAACGCCAAAACTACGCCCGGAGAAACCGACTACATGTAGACTCACTAATTTAGTTCTCGTAAAATTGAATTTAATTATTCTTTATATGGCAAATTATAAAGTTGCAGCAGGAACTATATGTGAACTCTTATTTTTTATGGTAAATATGAATTTGATTGTTTATGATTGGATCGTAGGTGTGGATCATAAAAAATTATAAAATTTTACAATTCATGAATAAAATGTTATATAAATGTAAAAATTTGATACGTTTATACTATGTTCATAATGTATTTCGTTTGTTAATACTAATTGATGGAGGCAAGATATTATTTCTTTTGAGTAAATAGCTTTTATTGTATCTATCTATAGAATTGTGTATCTATCTATAGAAATGAGGTATTCATGTGATTATATAGGTAAGTTAATATTTTTAGTCAATAGTACGTTTAATGAAAGATAGAGTTCAGAAATATACGTGATATATTAAAAAAGTGGCAACTGTTTTGGGGTTAAAAAGTAGTTATTAAATAAGATATTTTTTATTATATAATAAAAACGGAGAATACAAATGCATATTTGTTTATGTGTTTTTATGTAATGTGTTTGATAGTGTCAGCCAATAACTCAATCGCATACCTATAACTCAAACGTTATAAGACAATTAATTTCAATGAGAACTATTTGTTTGTTTACGTGCGTAATATGAAAATGAAATAAAAGTAACGAAACAGTGCATCACATAGATTGAACGTGCAATATACATAATATGAAAAACAATGATTTTAACTCAACGGTACAAATGGGGTGTTTAAAATTACTAATTGGTATGAGTCAAATTACTGAAACTGAAAAAAAAACCAAATATCTAACATAAGTATCAGTTTCTGTTTTACTTACTCTCGGGTGTGACTTTATCCTTTCTTGGGCATCCTGACAGACTGATGAAACAAACGATAAAAACATGTTGAAATATTCAGCTTGGTATTTCCTTGAAAGTATCTATGTATTTTATGTAATCTGTCGTAGGTACTTAATATGAAGTTGGGAGCATATAGTATCTAGAATAACAAGGCTGAGTTTTACAGTATTCTTACAACAGACTAAGATTATTCGTATATGTGATGTGTTGGAGATCAGGCGATTCGACTCAACTGAACCGCATTGCAATCATAAGATCTGCTTACCTCCTGTGATGCGTGTAAAGACCAGTGACGTGTCCCTGCCCATTGCAACCGGGAGTTGGACACTTGTTGCCCTCTGCGAACAAATCGACCGGTGCACAAATTAGTATATTCTTAATCATCAGGCGGGGGCGTGCAGGCACGATCGATACGGGCGGGCGTGCCGCGGGGCGTGCCTGCGCAGCGCCGCCCACCCTGGGGCCCCACCTCCCGACAACTCGAAAGAAAAAATAAAGAACGTCGGGCGGCTGCGCGAACGGACTGACAATTTTTCTTTCAGCGGCAACGGGCGGTGCGGGCGCCCCGCCCACCGCCTGCCCTGACCCGTTTTTATTGCGCGTCGCCGTGACGCAAACAGAGCTATCAGCCAACAATACGAGGAAAACCTTTAGGTACCCCACGTATCTTATACATGACATTTACGTAGGTGGAGTCTCGCCATATATTAACTGTTCTAAAAGAAATTATGCGAGACTTTTTTCGAACGAGTAATGATTCGTTGCCAGGTTGCATTACTTTGCAGAACGAATTAGATAGGCGTTGAACGACAAACCGAATGAGCTCTAGCTCAATCCCAATATGCTTTCGAAATCATGAATGTATAAGCTGTTGTGGTTAAATTTTCTGTAATGTGCACCATAGCTCCTTACACGTAAGTATATGTACTTATACATTAAAATGTTTACATTGAACACATTGTAAATGAAATCGTCAACTTGAACTCGTAGCACGGGGTTCACTAGAAGATGTAGCGCAACGACCTTGAAACAAACTTGAGTTAGTTCATAGCCGGGAGTTCTGTGTTACAGCGACGTCGTTAAGAAAGTTTGGCAACGGTTGTCGGCGGAGTGCGGTACCTCTGGAGACCGGCGGCGAGAGCGCGGTGATCGGGCGCGAGTCGCGCGCGGGCTGCGCGGTGGGCACGGCGCGCGCCTCCTGCAGCGCCGTGGCCGCGCGCGAGCCCACGCCCGCCGGCTGCAGCACCGTGTACTGCTTCGACACCTTCATCGAGTTCTTCTCGTGATCGTTGGAATATCCACCGAACGGTTCAATAGGGATCGTCACGCCGTGAATCTTATGTTTCACTTCTGCAGGTGGCTTAAATGCGGACTGCGTTGAGTAGGGTAATGAAGCTGTCGCAGCCTTGTATACGTTGTACAATGTTTGTTTGTTAACAGACATTATTTCACTCTTCAGTCTATCCTTCGAGTCCGGTTCGTCGTCCAGCCGGTCAGAAATATCGATTTCTAGCTCGTTAGATGAATCCATATCATCAAAGTTGGGGCCTTCGTAATTATCAGAATATTTGTTGTGGTCATACTCGTCGCTACTCTTCTCTCTCTCCGATCTTTGGGATGAATTGCTTACTTTCTCTATTTCGATTGTACTAATCATATTATCCTGGTTATGACTACGCATTGAGAAGCTTTTTTGCGATGCGTCTGCACTATCTGATGATTGGGAGGGCGAGGACGGTAGCATTTTATCTGAACGTTTGTCGTGGAAGAGATTTTCAAAATCGTTGGCATCGTCGTTTTCAGAACTGTGATCGGAAGACGGATCGTGGGTCCAATTGCCTGAAAGATTTTTCAGTGCCGCTTGTGTTTCTAGAATGAGCGATTCATC
>DWFO01003317.1:0-12457 GCA_018246595.1 Mimoniades nurscia nurscia | reverse complement strand
AGCGGCGGGCGGGGCGCAGGCGAGGGCGGGCGGGCTTGGGCGGGCGCGCACCCTGGCGGCGGACGGTTGACGGGGCAGAAGGCGGCGCGCACGAGCCCGTCGGCCAGCTGCTCGGCGGGAGTGCGCTGGCGCGCGGGCGCGGGGCTGTCGGGCGCGCCCCACACGAGGCGCGCGATGCGCTGCCGCTCGGCGTCGGGCAGCAGCGTGGACGGCAGCGGCATGAGCCGCACGCCCAGCTTTTGCAACGCGGCCCGCTCGGCGCTGCCGATGGCCTCAGTGGCTCGGGTGGCCCATGTGCCGATTTTGCAGCGCCGCCAGCGACCCGCCACTTGCTCGCCAGCTGCGATCTGTGACATGTAAAATGGCTTAGTTTGAACTGTCTATGCCCACCGAACACACTCCAAATCATTTAATCCAATATAACATACCTGCTGCACCATTTGATAAGCTAAAACCTTGATAGTGGTGTAATCTAAATCCTTCAATTGCTCCTCGGCAGTAGCTAATATCTTTTTGATTGATTTGGTCTCTCTCAACCTCAACCTAACATTTATGGATTCCTTAGCTTTATTTTGGCCACTACCAGAAGAATGTTTGCGTTTTCTGGACACACCCTGCTCGTCTTCACTAGAGTGTTGATCACTTGTTGATTCCGCTGGTTGGTCTTCCTGAAAGATATGATAGATGATACGCCAGTAGCTTAATTATTCTACTGTAACAATTACAATACAGTACTGAATTTTTCCAAGACAAGAATGAATACACACTTTCTAGGCAAGTATGCTACATATATATGTACATACATCATATGCAACACCTTTACCATCCGCCGAAATTTAAGACAAACACTATGTTGTTGTTATAAAAAAATTATCATTGACCTTGCCATCAAGCCCTTGGTCGGCGTCACCACTGGTGCCAGCAACTTCCTCGTCTTCTGTGTCATCTGAATCATCATCAGTTTCCTGATCCTCATTGGCTTCTAAAGGACACCGACCCTCGCCCGAATACTGCGGGCAGGATAGGTTCATGCAGATCTTATGTTTCGACTCTTCTGTTTGCTCGCCCTCTTCATCCGATTCATCATATGTCCCATTAGCTTTCAGGTTCCTGAGGACTACAGACAGAATTGAGAGTTCAATTTACAACAAAACGATATACAAACTACACACCTTAACAAGGTCCTTTAAAATATCCTTCAAAGCAGATATTTCTACACATAAAAAATTGAGTCAAATACACATTATGTTCTATCCAATCAAATGTTACAGATATGTTTTATACAACATATACCAGATAGTAAATGAGTATTCAGAGGTATTCCAAAAGTGTTTCGACACTGTAGTTTGTTAATCACAAAGATGCCCCCTTCAAAGCCATCAACAGATTTTATCAAAAAGTGCATTTTATCAAAAAGGAATAGACAAATTAGATCTCAAAGGGGTCTCTATCAAATTATATTAAGTTCACATCAAATTTGGAACTGTAGGAGAATTTTTGGTCCAGCACAGAACAGCACTGAGCACTGACCGTTGGCGCAGCGCACGAACTCCCTGCGCGACGGCAGCAGCGGCGGCGGGCACAGGTAGTGCTGGCGCACCATCTCGGGCACGGCCACCCGCCCGCGCACGCCCGCCGGCACCTTCACCCTGCGCACACACGCACACGCACATATTGCAAACGGTTGTGAAACAATCTGAAAGTCTCCGACACTGTGTAATGACTATTTTGTATCCGTACAAAATTACTACCTGAAGCCTAACCTGTGAAAGTGAGGAATGGTAGTCAATCTGTGGAATAACCGCGCCCAGTATATCTAACTACATATGTATATCGTTTTACAATCTGCATCTTGTAAGCAATACTATTTTGATCACCATTATATTTTGATACAATTACAAATTCAAATTACAATTTTACATGTATTTTTAGTGAATGTATATATATGTAAAAGAAATACTTTTACATATATATACATTCACTTAATGAACGTCGTATATGCTTATACTTATCAATCAATGGCTTTGCGCTTTAAGGCAGGTCGGGAAAAAAAAATATCGTCATCATCATCATCATCATCCTATTTCCGTCCACTGCTGGACATAAGCCTCTCCAATGGCACGCCACTGAGCTCGTTCTCCAGCTCCTCGCATCCAACCGCTGCCAGCCACTTTGCGTATATCGTCACTCCACCTAACCGCAGCGACGGTAACTTAACTTACTTTACTTATGCTTAAAACGTATAATTATGTATAAAGTGTTGTATACAGTGCAAGGAAAATTCTAAATCAGTGGCCTTTCACCGCTTTTTCTTTCTTAATACGAATTTTACAATTTACGAAACTTATTAATTATTTATAAACACGGCTACATTGTTTTAATGTAATCTATACGGTGACTTCATTTACATAAATAGTGAAACCAAATTAAGATATCCTTACAATACAAACAGCCATTAGTAAATTGTTACACCTAGAACATAGGATTATTGAATTTAAAATATTAAGGTAAAGAAAATTTTATCTGGAACGAAATCGTATCGGACGCGAAACGTGCCGGTGCTTTTACGAGCGCCGCGTCCCGAATCACTTTTGTAAAAAAAATATTTAATTCCCGCCACTTTTTCTTCTTGAAAATTCTTGCGAGAGATAATAGTCTCATTAAGGTCTATAAACACTTGTAATTAGCTTTAAAGGATTAAATTATGTGGGCTCTGCATTACAGAAGCTGGACGGATTCCTTCAGTCCATATCAATAAATAAAATGGTCGGGCTTCCTTGCCTCGTCAACAATTTTTATTCGGCTATCAATCGATAACTTATATATTTCTAAATGACTAATATATTTAATAAGAAATCTTTTCGTTTGTGAATAAAATTAAGGAAAATAATACCGTAGCTATTTTGTAAAAGTGACGCTGTTAAAAATAAATATAATCCGAAGTACGATTTGGCGCCAAACATCGCGTTCATAGATAATAAACAATGCTTCTTTTAACGAATCTCCAACAGATAATATACAGATATAGCGTAAAAACTGTATTACGTTACAAGTAAGTGAGTGTACAACGAAGACGCGAGTGCGCATGAAATGCATCAACGGTCAGTTTACGCGGTTTTTGCTGACGGTACGAGAGCCGGGAGTGACGGAACAGCAGAATCGGGCATTGTTTCCGCGATACGCATCTCAAATTGTTCACACACTTAGTGAACGCTTGTTCTATGCAACTTACAGTATAGACTTTGCTAGTATAGACTAGCATTCGACATGTTTTGTAATGGCACACAATTTTTGTATATAATCATTACATAGATATTTATGTACTGAAGGCAGAAAAATATTTTAAGCCTCTACTGTAAAAAAGGAAGGCCAATTTTTGTCAATAGTTTCGTCAATGTATTTAAAGACTAATGCTCTGCTGTTAAAAGAACGTAGCTGTAACTTAGACACCGCCATTACACAAATAGAAAAATGATTTGTTATTACATTGATGTCTGAAAATAAAAATTATAACTTCTGGTTTCCACCGTTTGTCAATGAAATCCAAATGAACTTGGCCCGTAACATGTGGGTTCCATGTATTCTTATCTCGCTTTTACCAATTATTTTTACCGAAAACAAAATATCAAGAATAATAATATCTTTGCATATTCGGCCCATAATGTCTTAATCGTGCGCCTATTTCAGGTTATTATTACATTACTAGAATTTCAGATAGCTGCACAATTCGATGAGATAGTATGAAAAAAAAAATCGTAAATTTTATTTTGTTGAAAATAAATGTAAGTAAATTTGTTTTGGATTTCAAAATAGTATTCAATTTATAGCTAACCAAATCCAGTGTTAAGAAAACAACGGGTTTCACAACCACCGTCGCGCGGTTCATTCGAAGCGGCCAACATTCGTTCGAATATCGAAAACATTTCAAAATTAGAACGCACATTCGAACTCTTTCAAAAGGCGCGCGGGAATCGAAAACAGCGATTAGTTTTAAGTGTCGCCGTTCGAACTTTTAAAAATATGTCGCCCGTTCGGATTTTAAATTTAAATATAAACCGGGAGAATGCGTTCTATTTCTCTACCACTTTACGATGTTTGTCAGTTAATGATTTTCGTTACGAAACTTTTACGTGTGATATGAATTTATTGGCTACATGTAATTTCAACGGCGACCGCTCTCTTGTAATATAATATTTATTACCAAAATAAAATATGTCGAACTAATAAAAGTCTATTTTAGAACCGCCTACGTACGATTAGCGAAAAATCACAACGGGTTATTAGCGAACGAGTTCATAGGTTGCCAAAGTAATTCCAAAAACGCTAAATGAAAAAAAAACACATGATGTCACATTTTTCATTTTATATTATAGAGCCTTTCTTTTACTAAACAAGTGACGAAAACTTATTCACGTATGTTCAAACTTAAATTATTACGAAAGTCACTCCTGTGCAATGCTTCAATTAAATAAATTAGTCCTAATACGCGTATTATCTATTGATGTGCATACACATTTAATCGTTTGCTTATAGAACGTTTTAAGTCTGCGTGCATGCATGAAATGCGAGCACTCACAGGCACGCCAAATGTTAAGGACAGATAAATTTGGCACTCCGTGGTCTCTGTCTACCCTGTAAAGGACAAAGTAACAATAACTTGAAGCAAGTAGCAAACGTGTAAGCAGCAATGAAGCGGCCGCTGTCCCCAGTTTACAGCTACGTAGAAATTGGACACTACTGTAGGACGGTTTGTATCATTTCATTCGTTCTGTACATCTACAAATCGTTATTAAGCTTATTTGTTAGTTAGTATTCGTAACTTACACGTCGAATCATCATTATTATCGTTATCATCAGCATATTGCCGTCCACAGCTGACCATAGGCCTCCCCTGGGGGGTTACGCCCATAATTCAATTTATTACAATAATTACATAGAATCTCCTGCCAAGAAAATTGTATATGTTATATAATTCAATGATTTAAGAAGAAGAGCCGCCAATTCCCACAGATGTCGCGGTCCTCACGCTGTAGTTATTCCAACGAATCGTCCAATCTTGGAGTCCATTCAATCTGATGGATTCATTCCATTTTGAATTTCACTGAGATCTTCTACTGACATATGAGTTCCTATCTAAAATTTAAACATCAAATACCCGTTAATTGCTTATTCAAATATATCATTGATGTATGTATATTTTGATATGAGATTTTTCTCCATACGTAGGTACTATAAAGTGAACTTTTTCGTATTATTGCCATAATTGTAACTACGAGTACGTTATCAATTTTGAAATGAGAAATATTACACATATTTAGTCAAATCATAGTAATATTGTAGATAGTAAAGAAATCGTCAGCCTATTGTAGCCCACTGCGGGACATACTCGTAGGTCTCCCCTGAAGGGTTACGCCCATAATCACCAAGCTGGGCGCGAGTTGGGATCGCAAATCGCAGTGATCAAATACTAGGACAAAATTTTCAACTGCACAAAAATTTTCAATAATTTTTTTTCGCTTTCCTCAATTCAATTGAGGAACTCTACGACAATATTTTATAATAGTTCCCAGTTGATCGCGCCCGCCGACAGCGTTGTGGCCTGTCTTATCTCATTTTTTAAGACAATACGTAGAGCTAAAATAATCTCATATAAATCTGTCCTGTTCCATTGACACTCACCCACTTGGCACGGGATTTATTGACCATTTCCTTCACAGCACAGATTAAGCGAAACTACATGTTACTATGGAAATTATATTAGGAGAAGACCATGTCCAGCGGTGGACTCAGGCAACTTTGTGTTAATTATGAAGATGAAGTAATTGTCTTATGCTTAAATTGTATACATAAATAATACAGATTTTAATGAAATGTTTTTGAGGAGAACTGCTATTAAAAGTGTGAAAAATGCCTAATGGTCAATCTAACTTACTTATATAAGTTCAAACAGATATTGCCTCAATAGAATTGTACTAATCTGGATTTCTTTGAAAATTAGGTACGTCATTATATAACATATTAACGTTGACATGAATAATGTCGCTACACGCTATCACCAGTGAATCAAAACAGGTGTAGATTTGAAGACTTTCAAATTAATCTCACATATGAACTGTAGTATTATTGCGTTTAAGGACGACGCGAATCCGCTTGCTGACCGCGCTCTCGTCGCACGCGGCTGATGGAACAGCACATTTATATACGAAAATAATATTGTGTTACGTTGTATGTGAAAAAACGCTAGCACTTTATAAACGGCAGATGAGAGAAATGACACACACGCGCACAATAACGCGTCGTTTGAATTATACCTAGAATATGTCAAACTAATATACACACATATTATAAAGCTTTTTTTGTTCTTTCTTTGTAATATTCAATTAATATTTACTAGAACACACTGGTGACCTGTCCTCGTTTAGGACTGGGAAAACCCAAGTCGATTATCAACCTTACAGAAAGCTAGCACAGTACGGAATAAATACAATGCCTTAGGTTTTTTTCTGGAACAAATAAATTAATTTTTATTTTAATTTATTACGTCCGTGTGTGTGTGGGCATGATTTAAAAATATTTATTACTTTAAAATTGCCGTCTTATTCCCCGTAATTGTTAAACTAAGCTTGGCATTTCTTGTCTATAGTTCAACATTTATTGAGTTACAATGCGGTAGCGACTTTTCTTTCAATCTTTCTTAGCAATTTTCCAAATAATATGTTTAAAATGGAGGATAATACTCATTACGATGAGAGAGATAATAGTTTTCAAAAACGTATTTAAACATATTTTGTGCCATAGACGCAATATTTCGAACATCTCACCATTGTTATTGTATACAAAGGTTACATCTGCCAACACAATGCACGCGAATAAAAGTCATAATACAACGTGTTACGATAACAAAATGGCGTAAACAAAAACGATTGGAGATTGTGTTCTAATTTTAAAACGATAACGTACGAATTGTGCGGCTATCCGTCGGTTCGATGGCGTTCGATTTTCGAATGCGAGCCGTTCGGAAATAGCCCGCGACAGCTGAAACACGACATCGGACTGTTTTTTTATTACCTCCTTCGTGTTTATGACCACTTTATGAGTTCTTATAGATTTCTTGTATGCTTTTTTTTGAAAACGAATGTCACTGATCAGATACGCTCTTCTATTTCTGATCAGACCCGTAAGCTTAAATTTAGAGTTTACGAGGATCACCGAGATTTTCCGCATAGGAATTAAAATTTTTTCGTTTTACGACCCATCGTTATAAAATCGGATAAGATATTTAATAACCATGATTCGACTGAACTAAAGTGACTGTTATAAACATCTTACACGTTTGTGTGGAATTGACATTATTTTTCTATTATTTTTTTGACCTAAGCTGTTTTTATAACGAGAATAAAAATACCACGGGTATACAAAACCCTGGAGAAACACAATTAACTAAAGAATGAATAGAACTGAAATCGTTAAAATAACCATTGCATGGCATAACAGTAACCGAAAGAGTAAAAAATTGAATGAAAACAATCTATGCACAGACATAACAGAAGTGCTCATTCAAATTAGCTGCCCTCTGTGCCCTTCTGATTAGATCATTCGACGCTCAATCGATAAATAAGCGATATCCCTTCCAAACGAGGTCACTTATCGAGTGAATCGATCGAAATTCGAACCGGCCCAAATGAACGAGTTCCGCCGTTCCATTCACTAGTTCAATAACGAATAATTTCGAAAAGAGATGATTAAAAGAGGCTTCCAATTCTATTTCTGTTTTTTTCAAGACATTTCTTTTTTTAACCCTTCAATGTATTAAAGAGCGGAAATCAACCGTCGGGAGCGATTGTGCGAAGTGTGAAAGGATCGATTCAAACGAAGTTTTTCAATCCTGAGCATATTTATTGACATGTTGGTTTTTTTCCCCCTCCTTTTACCATTAATAAGACGCCATTGTCTCAAACCACAACGCCTAGTGCTATGAAAAGACGGAGTGCCCGATTTATTTCGCTTACGTACGTTCTTAATTTTATTTAATCTGTATTGTACTCGATTTGAATTTCATTCCACGTGTTTGATATATTTAATCTGTCAACGAGTCGTTTTAAACATGTATTTAATAAGTAACTGTGTAAATAATTTTGAACGCAGTGAAAACGCAAAGTAGTAATAGTTCGAAATTTAAACGCACAATGTTTCTAGCGGCGGCCGTATCGCACTTTACAATCTGTAAACTCAATGTCAAATATAGAAAGTTATTATAGCGATACGTTGATAAATACGGCGATAAGAGGCGAAAATTAGGCGGTTTTTCCCCTCCGTGACGTCATTACTACAATAGAACCTTATTATGATAAATTTCTTCATCCATTTAACCAAATTAAAGTTCTCGAAATTTATTTCGACTTTAATTCAACATTTTAAAAATTAATTATACGTGACAACTTTTTACTTTTCTAACAAGAGCATGGATTTGTTCTAGAAAGTTATCTACAGGTCATGGACATACATATGTATATAGACCCAGACTAATTTAAATACTCCAGACCATGGTACTAAATGGATTCAGGCTTCACTAGTGTTAATTTAACCATAGTACCTATGTCATGAAAGTACGCATCTAACTAATGAACACATATCAAAGACACATAGAATTTTATTGAAGTGACCACATCCTCCCGCCACGAAACTTAACCGTCGATTTCGAAAAACAAGGGCCGTATAAACAATAATTTTAGTGTTTCCCGAGCACTTAATGAAGTCAAATTAGGCATTTTGGGTACCATAAGCGGCTCGTAAAACGGTTATAAAGTAACCTATTGATCGCCAAATAAACCATTTAATGCTGTTTTTATTGTTATTTATGGACGAATAAAACCTTTTTTATTAATGTCCTCGGGATAGGCAGAGGCTCAGCGCCTCGTTCTCCGCTTGTGATTGAGTTTTTCGGTTTTTTTTTTCTCTACCATGTAGGTCTATTGCGTTGTGGACGGCCAGTAGTTCGAAAAGTTTCGAACGATTCTGTTACTTTACTTGGCCTTTGGGAACTTTAAGTTTCGTCCAAGTAGACGTATGATTGCACAGGCACTGCGTAAATTATAAAAGAGAAAATTAAATATGTTCTTTACACATATACAAATATATTCTATTTTACACTCAGCCACAAAATAAATGCTATTGATTAACACACAAATATTTGTTTCTGGTGGGAATCGAACCCAGGACCCCTAGCTAGCAGTCAGCTTCGCTAACAATTGTACCAACACATGAAACACTACACAATTACAGTTATCGTAACTCTTTATGTAGCTTATGATAATCTATATAATCGTAAACCGAATTGACTCTACGGTGATAAAATTTTTAATTTTAGTGCTGCGCCCGCATTAACGGTAATGCTCGGATCGATAATCCGTTATCGTAAATTGTCGTAAAGTCGATACCGATTTATTAATGTAGTGTTTTTTTACTCTGTTACAGGTAATTAACTTTATTATGGAAACGCGCGAGAAGATGTGTGAGTAACATATGTGTAACAGGAACATTTAAAGAAGTAGACAAGATGCCCAGCCCGCGTGCCCGGCGTGGGCATGGGTTATGGGCATAATCCCTTAAGGCAGGACTATTTCCAGTCGTGGACTGCAGTAGGCAGGTGATGATGAGAGGAAATCACAAACATAGCTAGTGGAGCGCAGAATTCACGTTCGCTTTAAATTAAATATCACTTGTCATAATGATAAAATGAAACATCGCGAAGATACCCGTGAATAGAGTTCTCGTAAGGTTTTCCGAAATGTGTCACATTGGGGCCTTGACCTTATGATTCTGAGAGGGGAAAAGGCTCCAGCAGCTGAAAGTTCTGACAGCGATAATGATGCCGTTTAATATTCCGTATACAGCCTTATTTTACGTTTCCCGACCATTATCGTTAGTGACATGTCTGTCATTACTTTTAATTTAAACAAACATTTTAAAACAATCAACTTTATCCAACTAGTGCTTCCATTATTTACACATTCACCGAAGTATGACGAAAAGAGACGAAACCAAAAAATACGAAACAAGACAAAAACATGATCGATACATGTGGCAAAGTTTATTTGCAAAAAGTAGAAATAACTCAAACGGGGGTAGGAGACAACTTTTAACTTTCTCGCTCTGTACGAATTCGAGTTTGGAATAATTGGGGTCCAATACCAACGTACTTTGGCACCACGTCGAGCGATCAGCGATATACTATACCTACTATATGCCGTCGAGCAAAAACGCGTATATCGTGTGAATAAATACGAGTATATTTGCTGTTCGATAAGTTCTGGGTTCATATCCCGGGTTGGATACTGTCCGGTTTTCAGATTTAGATTTTAAGTGGCAATGTCTAGTAGTGGTAATTTTCTAGGTTAATGTTAGAACGTAATAAACGTAACATCACGTCTGTAAATCCCGAAGAGGTAGGCAGAGGAATGTAGAATACTCCCACGTTTCACCAGTTACATTTACATCCCATTATGGAATAGGTGGTGAGCCTATTGCCATACACCGGGCACATATCCAGACTCCGAACCACTACTAGAAAATCTAACTATAGATAAACTTTGTGATGCCTAACCCATTGAACCCAGAACCTCCCGATCGGCACTCGCACTTGCAACCAAAACGACCAAAGAGGCAGTTCCTCTACCTGTCATATAATGGCATTTTGAAGTTTTCCTGTCCTTGCAGGGCCGGGGATACGTACGCCGCAGTGCAGGACTGCTATGCGGCCATCAGGCTCGACCCCAACCATGTGAAGTCACACTTCCGACTGGCCAAAGGCCTGATGGATCTGAAGAGGGCCCGGGAGGCACACGAGTGTCTCCTATATTTCAAGGACAAGTTCCCGCGCCACGCCGC
The DNA here is from genome assembly GCA_018246595.1 of Mimoniades nurscia nurscia. Classification (NCBI taxonomy): domain Eukaryota; kingdom Metazoa; phylum Arthropoda; class Insecta; order Lepidoptera; family Hesperiidae; genus Mimoniades; species Mimoniades nurscia. The sequence goes on along the minus strand of DWFO01003317.1, from coordinate 1,570 downwards.
CAGCCACGCCGTTTTCCTGCTGCAAAAAGACATCAATGTGGCCATTGAGAACATGGACACAACACATGAGGAAGGTAAGCTGACATCTTTGACATTTCTTTTTTGTATTTTGTATGTATTTTTTCCCTTTCCTAATGAATATATACATGGAGGAGTGTAGGTGTGGGTGTAAGTTGGTAGTGTTATTAAACTGTGATAATTAAAACTTTTTCTATATAAATAAAATAACGGTCTGTCGTTGTGCACACATCACTTAATAAGTACTGGACAGATTTCAATTAAGTCTAGTGAGTTTACTTATTTCACTCTTGGTCTTTACGTAAAAAGAATATTAAGATATTTACGTTTGATATAAAGTTGTTAATATTTTAAGAAAAAATGATAAGTTAAACGCGCTATGAAAGTCGCCTTCTAACACCTATTTTCGTTTTGTACTGCCTACTTTTTTGTACCTGACGTTACCTATTTACTGTCGTTGTCTATTTATCTAGTTACCTGACGTTATTATCAAAAAGCTGGACAACTAATATTTAATAATTGTCCCAGAATAGGATTTAAACTTGTGGTCATAAGTGTGGTAGGCAAAGAATTGGTATTCTTTTTCAAAGCAAATTTCAATGATGACAGACGTGATGGATTAAAAACCGCTTCCAAAAATGGAAATAATGTTTTTCCCATGGCAGAAATATCCAAGAGTTAAATAGAATCTGTTTAGTATTACTTTACTTAATAAATGTTGTAGAGTTCAACACGGCACCTCAGAACTATCCACACTTTAATTTCATACTAATCGTAAGAAGCTATTATTATTATGTTTTCGCTGGCTTATAGGATATGTAGTTTATGTGCACCAGCATGTTTGGGGTTCAATTCTCCAGCAGGGGAAAATATTTATATACTTGCTTGACATTTAAAAAAGTGTGATTCACTGTGTTTAATGAACAGACAACCCAGAAGAGACCACAACCAGCAGTGCGTTAGAGAAGAGTCTTCGCACCACTGCTTACGATTACAGCAAACGGTTCCTGGGTCACTGCAACACCACCACTGACATAAAAGAGGCCAACTTCCTAGGGCCGCAGGCTGAATATATTGCTGCTGGGTGAGTGTTATTTGGATGCAATTCCACTGAACTGCTAGTGTCTTTATCTAAATTCATGGAACCTACATGGCACACTGTATAAGGTACTCCAGTTGAAATAGGTTGTCTTGCCTGTGGGTATTATTCAATTATTCCTAGTCTTCTATCTGTTTAACATATATTATTTCCAGAAAAATTTAATACCTAAATTTTATCCTATACCTACAATCCTCATTTTGGAGTTTTGCGAGATTTAAGATATCGATTTGTTGATAAAGTAATCAGGCAGAACTGGAAGGATAGAGATATTTAGCACTCTGTGCTTGGTGTCTACCACGTAAGGATGTCAGTTTGATGGTATAACAATAATAATGTACTAATATTATTGAATTATAAACAGCCTCGTTGCTCGTGTTGGTTGCGAGTGCGACTGCCGAACGGGAGGTCCTGGGTCTGGTCCTGGAGGTCGAGCACTACTAAATTTTCTAA